>JAODUO010003188.1:0-17144 GCA_025642075.2 Ridgeia piscesae
TTACAAGATTGAAGAAATATATACATTTATTAATTAATGCAAGTTTAGAAAATGTTGGATGTAAGATATGCTGTGCTGGGAGTTTGTGCAGAGATATTTCAAAATTATAGTAAGACACTATTCAAAAACAATTGTTTACAGCAGATATATGTCACATCGATAGGTGAAATGAATCTGGTAAAATTTTAAAAATTCTGAGCAATAGGTTGAATATAGTAATATAATGAAAGTAACACGCTTCAATGAATACGGTAACATTTTATAAATGTGTCAAGCAATAGCTTGTGTATATATAATGTAGTTATATTATGATAATAATATACTAATAATGTTTTATGGTATTATTGTACACCTTTTCTACTGTATATATAACCCTGTACTTTAATGCGAATAAAATATTGAAAGAAAAAAAAACAGCTCGGTAACAGCTCAAATTGAGAAGCCAACACAAAAAGGCTGCGAAAAAGCAAGACGGACGTCTTTACCGTCGGACTTTTTCGCTACATCGCGTCGTTTGTCGACTACCGGGCCAACTGCGGCATCAAGTTGATCAACCATCGTCTCGACTACCGCACCGAGCCTCTCTCAGCATTTGACTACCGGACCGGACCAATCACGCTCACGGCGTCGCTCACAGCCATCGCCAGCGACTGCTATCGTATCGTCTACCGATCATATCGTGGCATGGTTAATACTAACTATCGTGCCGACCTTCGGAGCCTCAAAGCGCTACAATCTCATCGCGTCGAATTCGCTGCTACCGGCAACACTCGCTTTGCCGCCATCGCTATCGATAACACGTCGCCGCCACCGCTACCGGCAACGCTTCGCCGCCATCGCTATCGATAACACGTCGCCGCCACCGCTTCCGGCAACACCACGACCACTACCGGCAACGCTTCGCCGCCATCGCTATCGGTAACACGTCGCCGCCACCGCTTCCGGCAACACCACGACCACTACCGGCAACGCTTCGCCGCCATCGCTATCGATAACACGTCGCCGCTACCGCTTCCGGCAACACCACGACCACTACCGGCAACGCTTCGCCGCCATCGCTATCGATAACACGTCGCCGCTACCGCTTCCGGCAACACATCTTCAGTCGCTGAAGTCTGGTATAGCTTCCGCCCCGTACGTCCTGTCCGTGTCTTGTCTCTTTCTCTGTGGGCCACTACGACGTATTAGTGTCAACGCCCGATTATATGTTCAGTGTTGTTTAGTTTTGTGACGAGGTGTTTGCTACGGGAGACCGTTGCAATCGCCGGATGAGATACAGGTCCAATCACTGAGTGTCCTGAAAAAGGTCGCATTGTTGATTGGATTGGCCTGATGTGTATCCAGACCTGGTGCTTGTGGTGGTTTGTGGACGGGACAAATGTTGCTTGTCTGTTCGACTTACGTGTCTGTTATGTGTATGTACTGTGTTTTGTTCGATTTGCGGAGGAAGCTGAAAGTCACCAAATCGTCCGAGAGAAAGCTCCGAAGAGATAATACGTCATTCACAACCGAGCTCTCGTTATTACGGACGAATAAAAATAAAATACGGAACGATGAACTGTACAAAAACAAACAGCGAACATTACCATGATTATGAATATTATTATGCTTCGTTCCATCAATAAAACGGTGACAAACTATAAAATAACGCCTATGTTGTATTTATAGTTAAGTTTGTCTCGGTGAGCTCAATCGCGAGTTCCACACATGGCCTTGTACGTCGACTGTCCTCAGACTACGTTCTTAAGTTCACACAAATACACCGTCACAACACTTATACTGAGAATGACACTCTTCAAACAGCGACTCATTTCATCTCCAAAGTGCCCGACGTCTACGTTTGTGACGTCATAGTTTTACGTCTACCTACCACGTGATGTATTCATCAATCACGACTTTTTCAAAATGCAAATAGTGATCTTAACAAAACTGTTCTGCAGGACTGCATTAATGCAAACGCAAAATACCACATCAAAACCGTTAATCGTACATAAAAAATGTGTCAGAATAATGCACACACAAGAAAACCAAGTAGACCAGCTTATTACTCGAACCGTAATAAATTAACATGCTAAACCAAACATACCCTCCATGGCTCTTAACCGAGTGACCACTTTGGTCAAGTCATTGCCATCGTGACATCGCATATTGGTCTGAATGTTGCTCACATCGCGCAAAGTCACCACTTTGCCGGTCTGTTCATGAATGAACACCTGCAGCAACTTCTTGCTGCTCTTCAGCTTTAACATGTCCACGGCAATAGCTTTGTCCTCTGTCGTCAATCTGCGTTGACGGACAAATGAGCATATACATCCTACAAACAAAACGAAACTGTAAGATTTTACGAATAAATTTAACTCATTTCACATCAATCAATAAAGCTAACAGTAGGAGGATACTTAATTGTGATGTCATAGCAGGCGATAACTTGTTGAAGGCCTTGAATTTAGTAGGCGTAAGTTTATGCAAATTTAAATATTACTCCCAAAGTTTTGTGGTGCTACCAGCACACCCACTCTTAATGTAATTATTGTGAGCTACGACCAGTCGACCGCCTCGTTGCACATAAAGTTAAGCCAGTGCATGAAACTGGTCCCAGGTCTCCACTCATATTTACTAGGGCACATACTAGTGGACACGTTATGACTACTCCACAGCAACTTAAATTAACTGTTCAATTAACAAAGCAAATCATTGTGTTTTTATGGGCTAGATAAGTACATAGTTATGAAAAACCTTAAATGAAAATAGGTATTCCTTGAATCACCACACGCACCTGTGAGACCTCATGGTTGTGAGTTTCAGTGACACATATGCATGTGTTCATGCGCGTGTGCTATGGGTCCGTTTGCAACATTTTGCATTTAAGCATTTTCCAAATCGTGTACGTCACTGTTGCTCCACAATACAGAATAATCACAGCACGGGCACGCTTTCTCACTTGCAGTATATGATGTTCGCGTTAATTGCTATGGGTTACAAAATATTTCACTACAACATGTACTAAATTTTTTTGTATGACAACTGTACGCGTTTTCACACTGCATTAAGTGGTGTCACGTTGCTATATGTGTTAGAACTTAGAAGTGATATCAATACGTTTTGATTTTCTGCCGTTAAGGATTGATTAGGATCAAGCAATTTTACATAATATGTATATGATATGAGCTGGCTTTGACATTGGGTTAATACACGATTACGCATAGTAAAAATGGCGATACGGTCATCATAGGATGTTGGAAATAGGCTCAAATAAAAGGTAATAAGTTACAGATCACATAACTGTTAATTTTATTACGATATTTTTATTAGATCCAAAGTTATTGCAATTTAAAGACGGAAAAATTGCGCGAAATTTGTGTATCTCTTATAATGGTAAAATGACCTCATTTTTGTGTTTTCTGTTGATAAATATTTGAATAAAAGTGACTTTAAAATGGCATAACTTTGTTATTTATATGACTATTAAAATACTTTTTGCAGTGTTTTGAAATGCATTGAATGGAGTAATAAATTTGTATATTGATTTTTTTTGCACTAATTAATTCAGTTAATATATTAGTAGTGCACAGTAGTAACAGACCAACACATTCTAATCAAGACCAGCAGAGTCCATAAATATGAAGATATAGATATTATGGAGTGTGCATAACCACATTATGAGAATAAACTTATATTAACTAGTCATGTAATAAAAATTAATTAATTAGTTAAAATGCGATAATTAGCAAGCAACCTCAAAAGACAGAAACGTTTTTGTAAAATGCCACAATGTCCATGAATATGTTTATAATATTATTATAAACATGAATTTGTAGAACCACCTTACTTATGGTAAGAGATACATTAAACAGTTATGTAATATTAATAATAAACTAAATGAATAAATCAATTAAATTAATAGCCGTGCTTCGTATAGACTTACACATGAATAAAAGGCCTTAATGTCCATAATTATTAAGACATTCCCACATTTATTATGGTAGTAAATACACATTACCCAGTAATTTCATATTCACACTAACTTAATTAATAAGTTAATATTGGCTAATGTTAGCATGCTAACTCGACTAATGGTTACGTTTTGATGAAAGCCTACAGTAAATAATTATAAAATTAATATAATTTATGCAATATTTAGAACCACATGAAACATTATGATCAACCATTAATAGTACATGTCATTACAGCATAAATAATAACTTTATTAATAAATATTAACTAAATAACAAACTCAACAGACCAATGCATGACAATGAAGCACAGTTGTCATACTTCACTTGTTTATGGATTATCGTGAGGTTACAGGTTGGACAAATACTGCAGGCTCAGTATTCTCAGTAGAGAATAATGTTATTGTTTCATAATATCCTGCATTTCAACATGAACTTGATGAAGTAATGTTTATAAACTGTTCACAGTGTTTCGTTACCGACTCCGACATCTCACAGTTCTCCGCCTAACTACAGTGTATGTTCAGTGTAGATATGTGTATTATGTGACACATTCAGCGAGACAAGTTATGTAATAAATTAGAAATTAGTATAAGCGGATGATGCATGTGATATATTGAAGCCTTTGTAGGTTCTGTATCTTCACAGTTAACTGACAGGTACAGTTTTGTTCGTGCAATAAAACAATGTGTTCTTGTCTATTAAAACTGCAGTGTTCATGTCACGTTCACAGGGACTGTATCTTCAGAGAGCGTAGATATGTTGCTGGGTCATCTTCAGTCAAATGAATCTTGTAGTTATGCATACACATGTGTGTAATTTTTCAGGTGCGAGATTTCTGAAATAAAACAATTCAAAGTACATGCAATAACTACAATAATTCATCAAGCACATTATGTCAGTATTATTGTATGCCCCTTGTACTTCAAATTCAACACACCACACATGATTACCTACCTGCACTGGGTGCATGGTACAGTCATAGGGTGAGGGTGATTACATAATAAGGGTGATTACCTACCTGTACAGGATGCATGAGGCCCTGTCGTAGGATGAGGGTGATGACACCGAGTGCAATCATCCTCACTTGTGAGTGATGATGGAAGAAAGACTCAAGTATCTGTTTGATGTACACCTGTATGATTGTGCTGGCCATACTGCAAGAGAAACACACAACTCAAACAAACGTCATGAGGGTCTTGTGTGGCAGATACGGACATTATACATGTCACCATATTAAATAAAAAACAAATAAGATCAATACTACTAGCTCGTATCCTGCCAAAGAGAATTAATGCACACGTTTACATGGTTTAAGGCAAGATGAGGCAGCTAAATAGGGTATTTTTTTAATTTAATAATTTGGGCAAACTTATCTATCCAGTTACAACGGGTATGTGATTGGGAATAAAAAATGTTTGGAACTTTTTTCATTCGGACCCACCGTTGCCATGGTAACCAAACAAAATAGCCACTATAATGGTTAAATATTGCAAATTGTGTGCACCGTACCCAGTCATTACTGTAGAACATACAATGATAATTCTTTCACTGTCCTATTTAGACTACTTTGTACTACACAACTGCAACGAGATATTTTGAATATTACATAATTGTATATTTTATTTTGATTTTGTTTTTAAATTATTTATCAAAGTGATTTTTTTATATAAGTATACATTTTGCAAAATACTTAAGAATGTTTTTACAAATATCTTGTTGTAGTTGCATGAAACAGTAATGCAGAATGCAATAATATAAACATCATTAGCATAGCTAGTATACTTCCAGAGATGCATGGAGTCTAAGTTCGGGAAAATGCATTTTCTGCAAATGGCCGTCAAAGCTTGAATAACAATTTGGCAATGTTTTTAAGAAAATATATATTGTTACTATTAATATTGTAAAGTCTAAAATATTCTGTTATACATCTGGTAACCAAGTACACATACAATAATGCATCTGGACATAGGAATAGCCCTGACTGATATAACAAACAATTTATCCTGTATGTGTGAATTATTTTAATAAAACTTACTTAAAATAACACATTTGTCAATACACTGTAACTGTTTTAAATCACTAAATGCGCAAAAGCGCGCTACTGTCGTTGTCGTTATAATGGTGTGTAACCATGTTCAAATCACCGTACGGATGTTTTACGTGTTTTTACAATGTCAAGGTTGTTGAAAAACCCGTGCTAAATACAGAACTGTCACATTGAAAGGTGATGTTTCGTAGTTTATAGGGCACTCGTTGGTAGATTTTTTACCTTGAATTTACCTTGAATCCTCTTCTACTACGTAGTCGAGGAGTTGACGAGGAAGGGAGTCAATCGCTGACTCGTGTAATCCCCCGGGCCTATTTCGTAGATACTTGTCAATGCTTGCGGACATAACAGCACTTCCACGAAGTCTATTCCAATCGTTTACTATCCTTTGAGTGAAAGAGTACTTTCGATATCAAGCCTAGAGTGTAATTTGTGTATTTTGTAAGGGTGCCCTCTTGTTTTGCCATCCTCATTTTCCATAATAAAGAAATCGGCAGGAAAAATACTATCCAACACATTTATTTTTTTTAAAATTTCAATAAATCGGCTCTCACCCTTCTTGTTTCCAAAGTTGTTATTTTTAGTATTCTTAGTCGACCTGGATAGTCTAAATGCCTTAATTCAGGACTAATCCTGCTCATCCTTCGTTGTATAGATTATAATAAATCTATATCTTTCTGTTTAAATGGGCACCATGCCTGAATATAGTAATCCAGTTGAGGTCTCACTAAGGATTTATATAGTTTTAAAACTACCCCCTTTGGGTTTTATATTTAAAGGCTCTATTTATCATGCCTAGCATTGCATTTGCCTTATTAGCTGCCCTGACACATTGCTTTGTTATATCCAGTGTTTCTGTGATTATGACCCCTAAGTCTCTCTCCTCGTGTGTTGTTTCAATGCATTCCTTTCCCATAAAATAATCATACTGTTTATTGTTGTATCCTAATGTATACATTTACATTTATCAGCATTGAACAACATCGACCATTCATTGCTCCACTCATTTAGGATACTCAGATCTTTTTGTAATTTTTCCGCATCCTCATTCATTGATACTTGACTAAACAGCTTAGTGTCATCAGCAAACTTAAGAATATGATTTCTCACACCCTCATCTAGGTCATTTATAAATATTACAAATAAAACGGACCCAAAATAGACTCCTTACTGGTGACCATTCAGAAGTTTTCCCATTGACCACAACACGTTGGACTCTGTCAGTCAGCCATTCGGTTATCCAGTCACTTACACTACCTCCTATGCCATGTGACTAGTTTGCTCTCTAGCCTGGCATGGGGAACTCTATCGAAAGCTTTACTGAAATCCAAATAAATCGAGTCTACAGGTAATCTTTAGTCTATATAATTGTTACTGTATCAAGGTAAACTAGAAGGTTGGTCAAACATGAACGAACTTTCCAAAAACCATGTTGTGATGGCTTAATTAGCTCATTTTTTGTAGATGCCTGATGATCTCATCTCTTATGATGGATTCCATGGTCTTGGATATGTGGGATGTCAGGCTCACTAGCCTATAGTTACATTGCTGTGATTTTGTTCCTTTGTTTTTATATATAGGTGTTACATTTCCCTTTTTTTCAATCCAGAGGGCTTGTCCCATTTCTATACTGCCATTAAAGATCTCACACAATGGGGAGGCGATAGCTGAAGATACTTCTCTTAACATTGAGGAATTAAAATTGTCTATACCAGGAGCTTTATTTGGTTTCATTTTTGACAGTTTTTCTTGCACTATTGCTATTGTCTTTGTGAAAATATTCACAGGATCAGGTAAATTACTCATTTCCTCGTCAGTGTATACTGAACAAAATAGTCATTAAGTAAGTTCGCTGCCTGATTGAGTCTGTGATCACTTCTCCCATAAGATCGACAAGGGGCCCAATGCTTCTTTTGTCCTAGTTTTAGATCTTGTATATGCATAGAAGGACTTAGGATCTGTTTTTATATTCTCAGCAAGTTTTTTCTCAAAGTACCGTTTGGCCTTTTTCACTTCATTCTGGGCTTTATTGCGTTGGCGTTTGTATGCTTCATATAGATGGTACTCTCTGGTTTCCCTGTATCTCTTCCACATGTGGTATTTTTTCTTCTTGCTAGTTCGCCCTCGGAAAAAATCCCCACAGCTTTAAAATGATCCCTTTTTGTGTTTACTCAGTATTCTGGAATGCCTGCTCCCAGTCATAGCCCCTTTAAAAAATGTCCTCATTTCCTCATAATTCTCTCT
Organism: Ridgeia piscesae; assembly: GCA_025642075.2. NCBI lineage: Eukaryota > Metazoa > Annelida > Polychaeta > Sabellida > Siboglinidae > Ridgeia > Ridgeia piscesae. Next base: position 8,248 of record JAODUO010003188.1, read on the forward strand.
CTTGTAATCATAATATGTCTCTCTCCACTCTTTAACCTGTACCGACACTATGACATCACATGTCACAATGTTATGATCACTGAATGGATCTTTTACCCTAATCAGTAATGGCATCAATCATATTCGGTTCTGTTGATAAAATCAAATCTAATATGTTCTCACCCCTAGTTTCAACATGTACATGTTGTGCTAGAAATAACATGTCAATTCGATGAGCAGTTACAATGTTTCCTAACTCGACACTTTGATGTGTGTTGATAATTCCTCAGCTTCACACACAGTATACCATGCGAATGTGTATATATATATATATGTGAAGCAACGCCAGACTACATTCCAATTTAACATGTAATGCATGTTGAAAATGGCAATAAATCTTTATTATTATTTACCAGTTTGTACAGAGCTATTAAGCATACAGAACACTGCTGAGAACTTTCTGCCATGACATGGTAGGCCTACATTACACTGTGTGCTAATTATAAAACAAATTAACCATAATTACTGATAATAAATTATTGTAGACGTGATAATGATGGCAGTTAGTATACGCAGGATCAGGATGTGTAATTTGCATGTATCTAACATGCTGTTATGCTCTTAAGTGACTTTCAATCAGGATTTTTGCCACTATTAATTCAGAAGAGAAGGAAATGTGTCTCTGAGAATTAGTACATATTCAATACAAATTACTAAATGCTGACAGACGTAGGCATCTTTAAGAAATACATTCGCTTCCTATCTAGGAGTTTGCAGAGATGGTGCTTCGGATGTTGGTAACGAGATGCAGTCATTACTTGCGGCATGCACCGCGTGTCACTGGACCGACAACAGTCTCTGTAGCATCCTGAATCAGCCTGAGAATCTTGGATCCATGGCTCTTTGCCGCTACTACAATCTGACTTGTACGGCACAGTTTGCTGGGGCAGGAAACATCTCCATCAGCCAAGTTCGAGGCTGTGCAAAGAAAGGAGGCGGAAGGAGGGATAAAGGTGTGTTCTGTTTGCAATCTAATTAACATAAAAGGAAAACTCATTGTTTGATCCAAATTGAAATAATAATAATATTGATTGTTTACATTGGTGCAGTTAGGCTCAGTCTAATGTTTAAATTTGTGATGTTTTGCATTTGAATCCTAATTAATAGTTAAGCAGTAGTGCAATATTGTTATGCTCCATAGTTAATCACTATTTCAGTTATTTAGTTAGATGTATTAAGTAATCATAATTAAATATGTTATGATGGATCAGCGTGTGATATTTATGGCTTTGGACAGTGTAACTTTATGTGAATAGATCTAATTGTCCTAATGTGGAAAACAAATAATAAACTATCAGGGTAGTATGTCCAGGAATTGTTTTCTGAGTAAGTCATAGGCATGGTAATTTTTAGATATTACGAAAATTTAAATTAAGGCAAAAAATAAAACCTGTGAATTTTACTGAGGCAAGAAAGAATTTTGAGAAAATGAAGGTTGGACATCTTTGGAACCATGAAGCGGGCTTACACACTCACAATCAGGAACAGTATTGTTCATGAAACATGAAGAGTACTTCCAAATAAATCGGACATCAGGTATTTCATGAACAATGGGAAGCAAAAGTACTTCACACAACTCACAATCAGGAACACGTCAGGTTATGTTCATGAAAAACATGAAGCAGGAGGGTATTTTCACACAACTCACAATGGGGGAACAACGGTCAGGGTTTTGTTTATGGAACACATGAAGGAAAAGGAATAAACTTCACAAACTCACAATCAGGAAACGTCAGGTATGTTCAGAACACATTGAAGGGCAGATTACTTCACACAACTCACAATCAGAAACGTCAGGTATGTTTATGAACACATGAAGCAGGGAGTACTTCACACAACTCACAATCAGGAACACTTCAGGTATGTTATGTTAAGGTACTGCCATGTTTCATGAATCTTCACACTGAATGTTCTTCTGCATTAGTCAAAGGGTTTTAACTACCGTTAAAAGTCCATGTTGTTTCTTTTGAACCATAGCAAAATGTTCCTATTTTAATCTTCTGATCAATACTCCTCGAAACTCATATTTTCATGAATCACATGTAATGTGTTCCTAAATTGTGATTTTTATGGTAATTTAACTTCTGCTTCTGTGTTCATAAACATACCTGACGTGTTCCTGATTGTGAGTTGTGTGAAGTACTCCTGCTTCATGTGTTCCAAACCATGTCCTTTGATTTATTTTCTCAAAATTTACATTTCATTAGCTCTTCAGGTGACAAATTCACTGCAGGTTTTCCATCTTTCTTGCCTTAAATTTAAATATTTTGCAGTAATTACTCCTACAAAATTACCATGCCTATGACTTACTCAGAAAACATTTCCTGGACATACTACCCTGATAGTTTATTATTTGTTTTCCACATTAGGACAATTAGATCTATTCACATAAAGTTACACTGTCCAAAGCCATAAATATCACACGCTGATCCATCATAACATATTTAATTATGATTACTTAATACATCTAACTAAATAACTGAAATAGTGATTAACTATGGAGCATAACAATATTGCACTACTGCTTAACTATTAATTAGGATTCAAATGCAAAACATCACAAATTTAAACATTAGACTGAGCCTAACTGCACCAATGTAAACAATCAATATTATTATTATTTCAATTTGGATCAAACAATGAGTTTTCCTTTTATGTTAATTAGATTGCAAACAGAACACACCTTTATCCCTCCTTCCCCTCCTTTCTTTGCACAGCCTCAAACTTGGCTGATGGAGATGTTTCCTGCCCCAGCAAACTGTGCCGTACAAGTCAGATTGTAGTAGCGGCAAAGAGCCATGGATCCAAGATTCTCAGGCTGATTCAGGATGCACAGAGACTGTTGTCGGTCCAGTGACACGCGGTGCATGCCGCAAGTAATGACTGCATCTCGTTACCAACATCCGAAGCACCATCTCTGAAGATAGGAAGCGAATGTATTTCTTAAAGATGCCTACGTCTGTCAGCATTTAGTAATTTGTATTGAATATGTACTAATTCTCAGAGACACATTTCCTTCTCTTCTGAATTAATAGTGGCAAAAGTCCTGATTGAAAGTCACTTAAGAGCATAACAGCATGTTAGATACATGCAAATTACACATCCTGATCCTGCGTATACTAACTGCCATCATTATCACGTCTACAATAATTTATTATCAGTAATTATGGTTAATTTGTTTTATAATTAGCACACAGTGTAATGTAGGCCTACCATGTCATGGCAGAAAGTTCTCAGCATTTTTAAATAAAATAAAAAAAAGATTTATTGCCATTTTCAACATGCATTACATGTTAAATTGGAATGTAGTCTGGCGTTGCTTCACATATATATATATATACACATTCGCATGGTATACTGTGTGTGAAGCTGAGGAATTATCAACACACATCAAAGTGTCGAGTTAGGAAACATTGTAACTGCTCATCGAATTGACATGTTATTTCTAGCACAACATGTACATGTTGAAACTAGGGGTGAGAACATATTAGATTTGATTTTATCAACAGAACCGAATATGATTGATGCCATTACTGATTAGGGTAAAAGATCCATTCAGTGATCATAACATTGTGACATGTGATGTCATAGTGTCGGTACAGGTTAAAGAGTGGAGAGAGACATATTATGATTACAAGAGAGAGAATTATGAGGAAATGAGGAAATTTTTAAGGGACTATGACTGGGAGCAGGCATTCCGAATACTGACGTAAACACAAAATGGGATCATTTTAAAGCTGTTGTGCAGCGTTTTGTACCTTTTGAGGGCTGAACTAGCAAGAAGAAAACAATACCACATGTGGAAGAGATACAGGGAAACCAGAGAGTACCATCTATATGAAGCATACAAACGCCAACGCAATAAAGCCCAGAATGAAGTGAAAAAGGCCAAACGGTACTTTGAGAAAAAACTTGCTGAGAATATAAAAACAGATCCTAAGTCCTTCTATGCATATACAAGATCTAAAACTAGGACAAAAGACAGCATTGGGCCCCTTGTCGATCTTATGGGAGAAGTGATCACAGACTCAATACAGGCAGCGAACTTACTTAATGACTATTTTGCTTCAGTATACACTGACGAGGAAATGAGTAATTTACCTGATCCTGTGAATATTTTCACAAAGACAATAGCAATAGTGCAAGAAAAACTGTCAAAAATGAAACCAAATAAAGCTCCTGGTATAGACAATTTTAATTCCTCAATGTTAAGAGAAGTATCTTCAGCTATCGCCTCCCCATTGTGTGAGATCTTTAATGGCAGTATAGAAATGGGACAAGTCCCTCTGGATTGAAAAAAGGCAAATGTAACACCTATATATAAAAACAAAGGAACAAAATCACAGCAATGTAACTATAGGCTAGTGAGCCTGACATCCCACATATCCAAGACCATGGAATCCATCATAAGAGATGAGATCATCAGGCATCTACAAAAAAATGAGCTAATTAAGCCATCACAACATGGTTTTTGGAAAGTTCGTTCATGTTTGACCAACCTTCTAGTTTACCTTGATACAGTAACAATGTATATAGACTAAGGATTACCTGTAGACTCGATTTATTTGGATTTCAGTAAAGCTTTCGATAGAGTTCCCCATGCCAGGCTAGAGAGCAAACTAGTCACATGGCATAGGAGGTAGTGTAAGTGACTGGATAACCGAATGGCTGACTGACAGAGTCCAACGTGTTGTGGTCAATGGGAAAACTTCTAATGGTCACCAGTAAGGAGTCTATTTTGGGTCCAGTTTTATTTGTAATATTTATAAATGACCTAGATGAGGGTGTGAGAAATCATATTCTTAAGTTTGCTGATGACACTAAGCTGTTTAGTCAAGTATCAAGAATGAGGATGCGGAAAAATTACAAAAAGATCTGAGTATCCTAAATGAGTGGAGCAATGAATGGTCGATGTTGTTCAATGCTGATAAATGTAAATGTATACATTACGGATACAACAATAAACAGTATGATTATTTTATGGGAAAGGAATGCATTGAAACAACACACGAGGAGAGAGACTTAGGGGTCATAATCACAGAAACACTGGATATAACAAAGCAATGTGTCAGGGCAGCTAATAAGGCAAATGCAATGCTAGGCATGATAAATAGAGCCTTTAAATATAAAACCAAGAGGTAGTTTTAAAACTATATAAATCCTTAGTGAGACCTCAACTGGATTACTATATTCAGGCATGGTGCCCATTTAAACAGAAAGATATAGATTTATTATAATCTATACAACGAAGGATGAGCAGGATTATTTCCCGAATTAAGGCATTTAGACTATCCAGGTCGACTAAGAATACTAAAAATAACAACTTTGGAAACAAGAAGGGTGAGAGCCGATTTATTGGAAGTTTTAAAAATAATAAATGTGTTGGATAGTATTTTTCCTGCCGATTTCTTTATTATGGAAAATGAGGATGGCAAAACAAGAGGGCACCCTTACAAAATACACAAATTACACTCTAGGCTTGATATACGAAAGTACTCTTTCACTCAAAGGATAGTAAACGATTGGAATAGACTTCGTGGAAGTGCTGTTATGTCCGCAAGCGTCAACCAATTTAAGGGTCACATTGACAAGTATCTACGAAATAGGCCGGAGGATTACACGAGTCAGCGATTGACTCCCTTCCTCGTCAACTCCTCGACTACGTAGTAGAAGAGGATTCAAGGTAAATTCAAGGTAAAAAATCTACCAACGAGTGCCCTATAAACTACGAAACATCACCTTTCAATGTGACAGTTCTGTATTTAGCACGGGTTTTTCAACAACCTTGACATTGTAAAAACACGTAAAACATCCGTACGGTGATTTGAACATGGTTACACACCATTATAACGACAACGACAGTAGCGCGCTTTTGCGCATTTAGTGATTTACGTAGGTGTCACGAAAACTGTTTTAATTATACTCCCATTCAGTGCATTTCAGTTCGTTACAAGAAAGAAAATACTGTAGTGTGCTTTTTATTTAAAACAGTTACAGTGTATTGGCAAATGTGTTATGTTAAGTAAGTTTTATTAAAATAATTCACACATACAGGATAAATTGTTTGTATATCAGTCAGGGCTATTCCTATGTCCAGATGCATTATTGTATGTGTACTTGGTTACCAGATGTATAACAGAATATCTTAGACTTTACAATATTAATAGTAACAATATATATTTTCTTTAAAACATTGCCAAATTGTTATTCAAGCTTTGACGGCCATTTGCAGAAAATGCATTTTTCCCCAACTTAGACTCCATGCATCTCTGGAAGTATACTAGCTATGCTAATGATGTTTATATTATTGCATTCTGCATTACTGTTTCATGCAACTACAACAAGATATTTGTAAAAACATTCTTAAGTATTTTTGCAAAATGTATACTTATATAAAATAAATCACTTTGATAAATAATTAAAAAAAGTATATTAAAAAATTATGTAATATTCAAAATATCTCGTTGCAGTTGTGTAGTACAAAGTAGTCTAAATAGGACAGTGAAAGAATTATCATTGTATGTTCTACAGTAATGACTGGGTACGGTGCACAAAATTTGCAATATTTAACCATTATAGTGGCTATTTTGTTTGGTTACCATGGCAACGGTGGGTCCGAATGAAAAAAGTTCCAAACATTTTTTATTCCCAATCACATACCCGTTGTAACTGGATAGATAAGTTTGCCGAAATTATTAAATTAAAAAAATACCCTATTTAGCTGCCTCATCTTGCAAACCTTAAACGCTTTGAGGATGGTAAATTACTTTTTTTTTTTGGGGTGTTTGCAATTTTTAATTTTTTTTCCCTTCTTCATCCTACGGACAAAAAGGGCCCCCCCCCATTTCATCCTGTACAGGTAGGTAATCACCCTTATTGTGTAATCACCCTCACCCTATGACTGTACCATGCACCCAGTGCAGGTAGGTAATCATGTGTGGTGTGTTGAATTTGAAGTACAAGGGGGTTATCTAGAGATACAGGCTTAAATAGGTTGATGAATACATAAATGTTATTAGTATAAAGTACGATGCACTCTGCATGTTGACTAGATTATGGATGGTTTGTGGGGCTGTTGCAGATTGTACCACATTTGATCAGTATGGGAACAGACAGCGACAGCACCATCAGAGCAAAGGCTGCGACTTACGAACTTTGTTAGAAAAGGTGTTTTACTAATAAACCACTGACTTTAAAAATGTGATTACCGTTCAGAATAGTTCGTTTTTATTAACTCTTTCACGTGCATAGCATGTAACTTTTCCCTTTTGGTTCCCTTTAATAAGGTGATTGTTCATGCTATTTATTGTACTCCTGTTTTATGACATATTGTGAATAAAATATCACTACTACTATTCCTAATTATAATTAATAATAATTCAATTACTTCTAGAAATGTTAAACATTACTACTAATTATTATTTATTTAAATGCTTGGCATACAATAATACTGACATAATGTGCTTGATGAATTATTGTAGTTACTTTGAATTGTTTTATTTCAGAAATCTCGCACCTGAAAAATGACACACATGTGTATGCATAACTACAAGATTCATTTGACTGAAGATGACCCAGCAACATATCTACGCTCTCTGAAGATACAGTCCCTGTGGACGTGACATGAACACTGCAGTTTTAATAGACAAGAACACATTGTTTTATTGCACGAACAAAACTGTACCTGTCAGTTAACTGTGAAGATACAGAACCTACAAAGGCTTCAATATATCACATGCATCATCCGCTTATACTAATTTCTAATTTATTACATAACTTGTCTCGCTGAATGTGTCACATAATACACATAATCTACACTGAACATACACTGTAGTTAGGCGGAGAACTGTGAGCAGCTTCTTCATCTTGCACTTTATCCCTGTGGAAGGTAACGCAGAAAGCAGTCGCATTTTGGGACAAGAGATGTTGGAGTCGGTAAAGAAACACTGTAACAGTTTATAAACATTACTTCATCAAGTTCATGTTGAAATGCAGGATATTATGAAACAATAACATTATTCTCTACTAAGAATACTGAGCCTGCAGCATTTGTCCAACCTGTAACCTCACGATAATCCATAAACAAGTGAAGTATGACAACTGTGCTTCTTTTTCATGCATTGGTCTGTTGAGTTTGTTATTTAGTTAATATTTATTAATAAAGTTATTATTTATGCTGTAATGACATGTACTATTAATGGTTGATCATAATGTTTCATGTGGTTCTAAACATTGCATAAATTATATTTATTTCATAATTATTTACTGTAGGCTTTCATCAAAACGTAACCATTAGTCGAGTTAGCATGCTAACATTAGCCAATATTAACTTATTAATTAAGTTAGTGTGAATATGAAATTACTGGGTAATGTGTATTTACTACCATAATAAATGTGGGAATGTCTTAATAATTATGGACATTAAGGCCTTTTATTCATGTGTAAGTCTATACGAAGCACGGCTATTAATTTAATTGATTTATTCATTTAGTTTATTATTAATATTACATAACTGTTTAATGTATATCTCTTACCATAAGTAAGGTGGTTCTACAAATTCATGTTTATAATAATATTATAAACATATTCATGGACATTGTGGCATTTTACAAAAAGTTTCTGTCTTTTGAGGTTGCTTGCTAATTATCGCCCTTTTTTCTAATTAATAAATTTTTTTTTACATGACTAGTTACTATAAGTTTATTCTCATAATGTGGTTATGCACACTCCATAATATCTATATCTTCATATTTATGGACTCTGCTGGTCTTGATTAGAATGTGTTGGTCTGTTACTACTGTGCACTATTTAACTAATATTAACTGAATTAATTAGTGCAAAAAAATCAATATAGCAAA
>JAODUO010003189.1:2500-15258 GCA_025642075.2 Ridgeia piscesae
TGTTTGTCCGGCAGATTATGGCCGCTAATCGCCCGGGATTCGCCATGCCGGACAACACGGGTTTAGAACGCCACTTCAAGTGAACTCCGCCCGGTTTGGTTGGTTCGTATGAGGGCCACGCATAGTTCCACGTTCTTAATTATACAGAATAAATACAATGCACTTTGACTAAGCCTGCGTAGCGTTTGCGTTCGTCCATAGTTATCCTGTCTGTCGGCATTCTTTCGTGCTTCCACTGAAATTTATTCAGGTATGCCAACATGTGAAACAGACCAATTATTCGATTCATACCACTAACAACCATGACCGTAGCACGAGGATATCACCAACTTTTCGTGGAAGCATTCAATGGTGTTGCCGCATATTATGTTAAACGGGGCATAGCAATATTTCTGTGACATAATTTTTACAGATTTATCACAAAGCTCATCATCTAAGATATATATTTATACAGCTGAAGGATTGCGTAATATGAATATTTCCTAATTATGTATACTAGATCAAATGTTATTGTATTGGAAAGGTGACATATAAAAACAGAGGAACGACATTACGTAAATAGTATATTAGGCCTACCATTGTGAAATATTACATCGACGTGATGTAAAACATATTGTCCATATAACTGTGCTTCTCTTCCAATTGGCTTGAAATAAGGAGACACTTAAACATTATGCATTATTATTGATATTTGAAGTGATACTTCAGTGACCGCACCTTTAATGTACTTGTGCCAATCAACAATAGTGTCCGTTATATATATACGCGCACACACACGCGCGCGCGCGCACACACACGCACGCACACACACACGTCACACACACACACACACACACACAAACACACCCCTCACACACACAAAACACACACACACACACACACACACACACACACACACACACACACACAAACACACACACACACACACACACACACACACACACACACACACACACAAACACACACACACACACACACACACACACCACGCACCACGCCCAACACACGCACCCCACGCACACACACACACACACACACACACACACACACACACACACGCACGCACGCACACACACACAAGCACACGCACTAGAAATTAATTACAATAACCACAATTGTTAGTGCGCATATTATGTGCTCGCGAGTGTTTGTAATGTCTGACGTGTCTTAAAAAGCAAAGTAACATTCACATTTGTACCTATCCCTGACGATACTGCAAGAAATGTTGTTCAGGTCAACAATTCTTTGCTGGACATTCACCCTTTCCGACGTTTTGACACAGTGCATCGCGAACCTGATTACATGCATGATACAAAACAACATTTCATTAAAAAAGGTAAAAACCCGTGAGCATCTGAAATAACAGAACTGAACTTGTTTGTCTTATTTATGAACACATAAATAGACATTGTGATAAATAGTATCGGACAACTCAATCAATCTATGTTGAAATTTAAAATCATCAAGTAAAATTGTTCGCCATTTTTAAAATGGCCGCCATACTGGATTTGCAGATGGACAATCAATTGGTTTTGAAGAATGCTCCAATCGAATTATCGATATAATAATAATTTTAATTATAAAGCGCCGCATATCCCGAATATACTTCCGCTCACAAGCGCATAAAGTACAACATTAATAGAACATGAATACATAAAACGTACACAATAAATTAAGCTTACACGGTATAGACAATTATGATAATAATAAATAAATAGATAAATTTTTTTAAATTTCAAAAAAAAAAATCGTCATGTATAAACTAAACGCATGCATACATGCATCGCCATTTAAACAATACTTAATCTGTTTTGCTATATTGTAGGTAAATTTAGTTCGCGACAAGAATGTCATTGTATTACTAATAGGCCTTGCACGAGACAATAGGCATTTTTGAATATGCTGTACTCTTTAATAATTGGACGTGAAATGACAGATCTCTAAAATGCCTCTTCGCGACCCAACCTTAACTTTCCTATTATAGATAGCTGTGGTCTTTCGAGAAATAAGTGGCATTTTAGATTCTAGCTCAACAAGCAAAGTGTTTTGTTACGAAACATGAGTCATAATGTTGACTAACTTTCGAATTTCGCCTCCAGTCCATTTAATATTGAATATGTTAAAACTGCTGAAGAAACTCATTTGTAGCTTGTCCTAAGACACCCTTTAGAATGAGTAGCGTGTTAATAGCTCCAATGTGAAACAAACTCTGCATATAGATATCTATGGTTCTCACTTTTTCATGTGAGCGATTGTAAGAAGAGCAATTCGAAGAATTCATTTGTAACACTAATCGGGTGTTTCCGTTGTCTGTGAGTCGCATCCACAATGCAGCATCTATAGTCTAACGCTGCCAGCCCACGAAGAAGCACTCCTTGACTTTGTGAGATGGTAGATTGCCAATGAAGTTCGTTGAGTACTCTCTGTACCGTTGACTTCGTAGTCTTGATGTCACTAGCTGGCAGGTTGGACTATGTACCATGGAAATTGAAATCAGCGGATTTGTTTAAATGATGTCCTACTACTGTAATGCAATGTCGGTAATAACATGTAGGGTTACATACCGTCACTTTTATTTTCCAAACATTACGATACTTGTATACTCGTCAGTGTTCTACTCGCAGGTTAAACTACTGAGCCTGTCTGCCTGCCGTGTAGAGATGTATCCATTTGTGTGTTGTTTGTATACTGCCAAAGGTGTTAATTTGTTCATTGTTTTTGACTGCCGTGTAGAGATGTATCCATTTGTGTGTTGTTTGTATACCTCCAAAGGTGTTAATTTGTTCATTGTTTTTGACTGTCGTGTAGAGATGTATCCATTTGTGTGTTGTTTGTATACCTCCAAAGGTGTTAATTTGTTCATTGTTTTTGACTGTCGTGTAGAGATGTATCCATCTGTGTGTTGTTTGTATACTGCCAAAGGTGTTAATTTGTTCATTGTTTTTGACTGTCGTGTAGAGATGTATCCATTTGTGTGTTGTTTGTATACTGCCAAAGGTGTTAATTTGTTCATTGTTTTTGACTGTCGTGTAGAGATGTATCCATTTGTGTGTTGTTTGTATACTGCCAAAGGTGTTAATTTGTTCATTGTTTTTGACTGTCGTGTAGAGATGTATCCATCTGTGTGTTGTTTGTATACTGCCAAAGGTGTTAATTTGTTCATTGTTTTTGACTGTCGTGTAGAGATGTATCCATTTGTGTGTTGTTTGTATACTGCCAAAGGTGTTAATTTGTTCATTGTTTTTGACTGCCGTGTAGAGATGTATCCATTTGTGTGTTGTTTGTATACTGCCAAAGGTGTTAATTTGTTCATTGTTTTTGACTGTCGTGTAGAGATGTATCCATTTGTGTGTTGTTTGTATACTGCCAAAGGTGTTAATTTGTTCATTGTTTTTGACTGCCGTGTAGAGATGTATCCATTTGTGTGTTGTTTGTTACTGCCAAAGGTGTTAATTTGTTCATTGTTTTTGACTGCCGTGTAGAGATGTATCCATTTGTGTGTTGTTTGTATACTGCCAAAGGTGTTAATTTGTTAATTGTTTTTGACTGCCGTGTAGAGATGTATCCATTTGTGTGTTGTTTGTATACTGCCAAAGGTGTTAATTTGTTCATTGTTTTTGACTGCCGTGTAGAGATGTATCCATTTGTGTGTTGTTTGTGTACTGCCAAAGGTGTTAATTTGTTCATTGTTTTTGACTGCCGTGTAGAGATGTATCCATTTGTGTGTTGTTTGTATACTGCCAAAGGTGTTAATTTGTTCGTTGTTTTTGACTGCCGTGTAGAGATGCATCCATTGGCGTGTTGTTTATATACTGCCAAATGTGTTAATTTGTTCATTGTTTTTGACTGCCGTGATAAGATGTATCCATAGGTGTGTTGTTATATACTGCCAAAGGTGTTAATTTGTTCATTGTTTTTGACTGCCGTGTAGAGATGTATCCATAGGTGTGTTGTTATATACTGCCAAAGGTGTTAATTTGTTCATTGTTTTTGACTGTCGTGTAGAGATGCATCCATTGGTATGTTGTTTATATACTGCCAAATGTGTTAATTTGTTCATTTTTTTTTACTGCCGTGATAAGATGTATCCATAGGTGTGTTGTTATATACTGCCAAAGGTGTTAATCTGTTCATTGTTTTTGACTGTCGTGTAGAGATGCATCCATTGGCGTGTTGTTTATATACTGCCAAATGTGTTAATTTGTTCATTTTTTTATTGTCATGTAGAGATGCATCCATTGGTGTGTTGTTTATATACTGCCAAATGTGTTAATTTGTTCATTGTTTTTGACTGTCGTGTAGAGATGTATCCATTGGTGTGTTGTTTATATACTGCCAAAGGTGTTAATTTGTTCATTGTTTTTGACTGCCGTGTAGAGATGTATCCATTTGTGTGTTGTTTGTATACTGCCAAAGGTGTTAATTTGTTCATTGTTTTTGACTGCCGTGTAGAGATGTATCCATTTGTGTGTTGTTTGTATACTGCCAAAGGTGTTAATTTGTTCGTTGTTTTTGACTGCCGTGTAGAGATGCATCCATTGGCGTGTTGTTTATATACTGCCAAATGTGTTAATTTGTTCATTGTTTTTGACTGCCGTGATAAGATGTATCCATAGGTGTGTTGTTATATACTGCCAAAGGTGTTAATTTGTTCATTGTTTTTGACTGCCGTGTAGAGATGTATCCATAGGTGTGTTGTTATATACTGCCAAAGGTGTTAATTTGTTCATTGTTTTTGACTGTCGTGTAGAGATGCATCCATTGGTATGTTGTTTATATACTGCCAAATGTGTTAATTTGTTCATTTTTTTTTTACTGCCGTGATAAGATGTATCCATAGGTGTGTTGTTATATACTGCCAAAGGTGTTAATCTGTTCATTGTTTTTGACTGTCGTGTAGAGATGCATCCATTGGCGTGTTGTTTATATACTGCCAAATGTGTTAATTTGTTCATTTTTTTATTGTCATGTAGAGATGCATCCATTGGTGTGTTGTTTATATACTGCCAAATGTGTTAATTTGTTCATTGTTTTTGACTGTCGTGTAGAGATGCATCCATTGGTGTGTTGTTTATATACTGCCAAAAGTGTTAATTTGTTCATTGTTTTTAAAAGTGTTTAATATATTAAAAATCATGTATTTCTGTATTACTGTTCTTGTTGTCAATGTCAATAATTGGGATAAATATACCTGTCCCATCTCTTAAGAACATTATATCTTTGTTCAAATACGAAACCAATTACTACCTCAAGTTTGACAGTCTACTTGTTCTGCGTGCGAGTATGTAAAATTTGAATAAGTGGTGTACACAATTTAGATGTCCATATTTAATTTTCAAGAATGTGACTTCATTTGAAGATAGATAACGGAAACAGAACTTAAAGACATGTTGGTTTAAATGTTTATATTCTTAACTGAAATATTTTCACTATAAAATTATTAAATAAATTCATAATGAATCCACTTTAAAATTTAAATTAAAATCTTTGTGCAAAATTATTAAATTTTAAACCCCGAAAAACAAAATGCTGTTTAAATTTTTTTTTTTAAATTTAACAAAAAAAATAAAGGCCTTAAAATTGGGGAAGGGAATTAAAAATTTTTTTTAATTATTTTTTCTTGCAACAAAACATAATACAAAATACATATTTTTAAAATTTTTAAAATTTTTAAAAAAATGTTAACCTTTTTTGGGAGTATATAAAAAAAAAAATGGAAAAATTTCTTTAAGAATAAAAACAATTTTAACCCAAATTCAATTTGGCCGTTATCAACCAAATGGGGCACTTCTTTAAAATTAAAAAAAGGGAACAAATTTTAAAACCCCTTTTCAAATTTTAAAAAACCGCCAAGGAGAACCAAAGACGTCAAAAAAAATTTAAAGGATTAAATTTTGGCGTATTTAACAAAATATAAAAATTTTTTAAAAGGGCAGGGAAAAAAAATTTAAAAAATTAAAAACAAGGCAGTAATAAAAAATACCAAAGGGTTTTTTTTTTAAACACTTTTTAAAAAAATGAACAAATTAACACCTTTTTGGGAGTATATAAAAAACACACCAAAGGATCATCTCTACACGGCAGTCAAAAACAATGAACAAATTAACACCTTTTATATAACAACACACCTATGGATACATCTTATCACGGCAGTCAAAAAAAATGAACAAATTAACACATTTGGCAGTATATAAACAACACGCCAATGGATGCATCTCTACACGGCAGTCAAAAACAAGAACAAATTAACACCTTTGGCAGTATAAAACAACACACCAAAAGGATACATCTTACACGGCAGTAAAAAAAAAAGAACAAATTAACACCTTTGGCAGTATAAAACAACAACCAAAAGGATCATCTCTACACGGCAGTCAAAAACAATGAACAAATTAACACCTTTGGCAGTATATAAAAAACACACCAAAGGATACATCTCTACACGGCAGTCAAAAACAATGAACAAATTAACACCTTTGGCAGTATATAAAAAACACACCAAAGGATCATCTTACAGGCAATAAAAAAATGAACAAATTAACACATTTGGCAGTATATAAACAACACGCCAATGGATGCATCTCTACACGGCAGTCAAAAACAAGAACAAATTAACACCTTTGGCAGTATAAAACAACACACCAAAAGGATACATCTTACACGGCAGTCAAAAAAAATGAACAAATTAACACCTTTGGCAGTAAAAACAACAACCAAAAGGATCATCTCTACACGGCCAAGTTTTTAAAAACCCAATGGATACATCTCTACACGGCAGTCAAAAACAATGAACAAATTAACACCTTTGGCAGTATATAAAAAACACACCAAAGGATCATCTTACAGGCAATAAAAAAAGAACAAATTAACACATTTGGCAGTATATAAACAACACGCCAATGGATGCATCTCTACACGGCAGTCAAAAACAAGAACAAATTAACACCTTTGGCAGTATAAAACAACACACCAAAAGGATACATCTTACACGGCAGTAAAAAAAAAAGAACAAATTAACACCTTTGGCAGTAAAAAAACAACAAAAACATCTCTACACGGCAGTCAAAAACAATGAACAAATTAACACCTTTGGCAGTATACAAACAACACACAAATGGATACATCTCTACACGGCAGTCAAAAACAATTAACAAATTAACACCTTTGGCAGTATAAAACAACACACCAAAAGGATACATCTTACACGGCAGTCAAAAACAATGAACAAATTAACACCTTTGGCAGTTTTAAAACCCCAAACAACACCCCAAAAAAGGATACATCTCTACACGGCAGTCAAAAACAATGAACAAATTAACACCTTTGGCAGTATACAAACAACACACAAATGGATACATCTCTACACGGCAGTCAAAAACAATGAACAAATTAACACCTTTGGCAGTATAAAACAACACACCAAAAGGATACATCTCTACACGGCAGTCAAAAACAATGAACAAATTAACACCCTTTTGGGAGTATACAAACAACACACAAATGGATACATCTCTACACGACAGTCAAAAACAATGAACAAATTAACACCTTTGGGCCCCCGGTAATTTAAACAAAAAAAAAACAAAAAACCCCGAAAAAAAAGGATACATCTCTACACGACAGTCAAAAACAATGAACAAATTAACACCTTTGGCAGTATACAAACAACACACAAATGGATACATCTCTACACGGCAGTCAAAAACAATGAACAAATTAACACCTTTGGCAGTATACAAACAACACACAAATGGATACATCTCTACACGACAGTCAAAAACAATGAACAAATTAACACCTTTGGGCCCCCGGTAATTTAAACAAAAAAAAAACAAAAAACCCCGAAAAAAAAGGATACATCTCTACACGACAGTCAAAAACAATGAACAAAAAATTAAAAAAACCTTTGGCCAAGTTAAACCCAAAAAAACAACACACAAATGGGAATAAAAAAATCTTCCCTTTTAAAAAAACGGGCAGTCAAAAACAATGAACAAATTAACACCTTTGGCAGTATACAAACAACACACAAATGGATACATCTCTACACGGCAGTCAAAAACAATGAACAAATTAACACCTTTGGCAGTATACAAACAACACACAAATGGATACATCTCTACACGGCAGGCAGACAGGCTCAGGAGTTTAACCTGCGAGTAGAACACTGTATGTATACAAGTATCGTAATGTTTGGAAAATAAAAGTGACGGTATGTAACCCTACATGTTATTACCGTCATTGCATTACAATAGTAGGACATCATTTAAACAAATCCGCTGATTTCAATTTCCATGGTACATAGTCCAACCTGCCAGCTAGTGACATCAAGACTACGAAGTCAACGGTACAGAGAGTACTCAACGAACTTCATTGGCAATCTACCATCTCACAAAGTCAAGGAGTGCTTCTTCGTGGGCTGGCAGCGTTAGACTATAGATGCTGCATTGTGGATGCGACTCACAGACAACGGAAACACCCGATTAGTGTTACAAATGAATTCTTCGAATTGCTCTTCTTACAATCGCTCACATGAAAAAGTGAGAACCATAGATATCTATATGCAGAGTTTGTTTCACATTGGAGCTATTAACACGCTACTCATTCTAAAGGGTGTCTTAGGACAAGCTACAAATGAGTTTCTTCAGCAGTTTTAACATATTCAATATTAAATGGACTGGAGGCGAAATTCGAAAGTTAGTCAACATTATGACTCATGTTTCGTAACAAAACACTTTGCTTGTTGAGCTAGAATCTAAAATGCCACTTATTTCTCGAAAGACCACAGCTATCTATAATAGGAAAGTTAAGGTTGGGTCGCGAAGAGGCATTTTAGAGATCTGTCATTTCACGTCCAATTATTAAAGAGTACAGCATATTCAAAAATGCCTATTGTCTCGTGCAAGGCCTATTAGTAATACAATGACATTCTTGTCGCGAACTAAATTTACCTACAATATAGCAAAACAGATTAAGTATTGTTTAAATGGCGATGCATGTATGCATGCGTTTAGTTTATACATGACGATTTTTTTTTTTGAAATTTAAAAAAATTTATCTATTTATTTATTATTATCATAATTGTCTATACCGTGTAAGCTTAATTTATTGTGTACGTTTTATGTATTCATGTTCTATTAATGTTGTACTTTATGCGCTTGTGAGCGGAAGTATATTCGGGATATGCGGCGCTTTATAATTAAAATTATTATTATATCGATAATTCGATTGGAGCATTCTTCAAAACCAATTGATTGTCCATCTGCAAATCCAGTATGGCGGCCATTTTAAAAATGGCGAACAATTTTACTTGATGATTTTAAATTTCAACATAGATTGATTGAGTTGTCCGATACTATTTATCACAATGTCTATTTATGTGTTCATAAATAAGACAAACAAGTTCAGTTCTGTTATTTCAGATGCTCACGGGTTTTTACCTTTTTTAATGAAATGTTGTTTTGTATCATGCATGTAATCAGGTTCGCGATGCACTGTGTCAAAACGTCGGAAAGGGTGAATGTCCAGCAAAGAATTGTTGACCTGAACAACATTTCTTGCAGTATCGTCAGGGATAGGTACAAATGTGAATGTTACTTTGCTTTTTAAGACACGTCAGACATTACAAACACTCGCGAGCACATAATATGCGCACTAACAATTGTGGTTATTGTAATTAATTTCTAGTGCGTGTGCTTGTGTGTGTGTGCGTGCGTGCGTGCGTGCGTGTGTGTGTGTGTGTGTGTGTGTGTGTGTGTGTGTGTGTGTGTGCGTGCGTGTGCGTGTGGTGCGTGCGTGCGTGTGCGTGTGTGTGTGTGTGTGTGTGTTTTGTGTGTTTGTGTGTGTGTGTGTGTGTGTGTGTGTGTGGTGTGTTTGTGTTTTGTGTGTGTGTGTGTGTGTGTGTGTGTGTGTGTGTGTGTGGTGTGTGTTTGTGTGTGTGTGAGTTGTGTGTTTGTGTGTGTGTGTGTGTGTGTTGTGTGGTGCGTGGTGTGCGCGCGCGCGCGTGTGTGTGCGCGTATATATATAACGGACACTATTGTTGATTGGCACAAGTACATTAAAGGTGCGGTCACTGAAGTATCACTTCAAATATCAATAATAATGCATAATGTTTAAGTGTCTCCTTATTTCAAGCCAATTGGAAGAGAAGCACAGTTATATGGACAATATGTTTTACATCACGTCGATGTAATATTTCACAATGGTAGGCCTAATATACTATTTACGTAATGTCGTTCCTCTGTTTTTATATGTCACCTTTCCAATACAATAACATTTGATCTAGTATACATAATTAGGAAATATTCATATTACGCAATCCTTCAGCTGTATAAATATATATCTTAGATGATGAGCTTTGTGATAAATCTGTAAAAATTATGTCACAGAAATATTGCTATGCCCCGTTTAACATAATATGCGGCAACACCATTGAATGCTTCCACGAAAAGTTGGTGATATCCTCGTGCTACGGTCATGGTTGTTAGTGGTATGAATCGAATAATTGGTCTGTTTCACATGTTGGCATACCTGAATAAATTTCAGTGGAAGCACGAAAGAATGCCGACAGACAGGATAACTATGGACGAACGCAAACGCTACGCAGGCTTAGTCAAAGTGCATTGTATTTATTCTGTATAATTAAGAACGTGGAACTATGCGTGGCCCTCATACGAACCAACCAAACCGGGCGGAGTTCACTTGAAGTGGCGTTCTAAACCCGTGTTGTCCGGCATGGCGAATCCCGGGCGATTAGCGGCCATAATCTGCCGGACAAACACATTCGATACTCCGGTGGGCTTCTTCAACGGCCAGATTTAAATTCGTTGAATCGCGTTGTAATGTTGTGCCTTGTTCGAGAGCAAGGACTTTGGTACCAGACACGAGAGGCACTTGGAAAATGTGTTCTGAATTGATTTGCATAAGATGTGAAGCGATCTATTGGCGCATGTTATTTTTTACATAGGCGACAATATTAATATTAATCTTAGTTCTGTTCGTAAAATAACGAATCAGAACGTAACACCACGATCCCGACGATCATATTACTTACTTGCGGAAGAGTTTTCGTTGGATCCCTCAATTCTATTTTCGAGTGAATAAGATTGATATATCTACATATTAGAATATGGAATGTAGTCCTCAAATAGCAATGGGATGTAGTCTTCACACATAATAATAAAAAATATTTACAGTCACAATCATTATTCTACAACTGTTTCTAAATCGTTTACATAATGATTCCGGATGTACAGAAATTATAACGGCCCTGTTGTTTTAGTTTTGCAAAGAACCCGCGAGTAAATTGCTTGCAGTTACGTCACTTCCTCTAATGAGTAACGCCGAGACTTAACCGAAACCACATCGATCTCGGTTACAAAAGCTATCTGATACAGCGATACCAAATGACAGTCTGCTGTTCTAAGTAGCCAATTTCGCGCATTAAATACACTTTATGAATGTGACACGCGATATGCAGTTATCTATCACCGACTTCGCGTGATAAGGCGTTGTCACTGTTGGGCGATAGTAAATAAATAATCGAATAAGTGGATAACTCGCGTCTCGGACATTTCACGCGCGACTCCTGTAGTTTGTAATGTAATATTTGCCGACCTGCGGGGTGCTTCTTTTGCACACGAGGACGACAAATCCTTCTGCAGTCTGGCACGTTTCTATTATTCGCAGTGTGGTAAAGTGTCTTTGTTTGACGTGAGTCGATCGATCTCGAGACAATACTATGTTTCTTGCTCTCTGTAACAAAGCGTTCATAACGTTGCCAACTATGTTATCTGTGGTTGACGCGTCTATTTTTTAAAAGTCCTACAAGCTTTTCGAATTACTGTTATCTCTAAATTGACACCTTAAATCCGTTTATCGCTTGTGTGTGTGTGTGTGTGTGTGCGTGCGCGCGCGGGGGGTGCGTGTGCGTGTGCGTGTGCGTGTGCGGGGTGCGTGTGCGTGTGTGCGTGTGCGTGTGCGTGTGCGTGTGCGTGTGCGTGTGCGTTCCCCTTTCGTGCCCTTTTTTCCCTTCCGGGCCGGGCCCGGGGGGCCCCTTCGGGGGTTTTTTGGGTTGGGGCCGTTGGTGTGGTGTCGGCTTTGGGTTGGCGGTCGGTTTCGGGGCCCGGTTTGGGGCTTCGTGGCGGGCGGGGGGTTTGGGGCGTTGGGGGCGTTGGGGGCCCTTTTTCGGGTTTTCTGCTTCGTGCGTTGCGGTTTTGGGTCATGTTCCTGTCTGTCGGTTCTTCGTGTCTTTTTGGGGGGGGGGCCCCGTGCGGGGTTTTTGTTCCCCCTGGCGTGGCGGTCCCCTTTTTGTGGCTTGGTGTGCCCTTGGGTTCGGGCTTGGGGTTCTGTGCTTTTTTGTTCGGGGGTTCTTGGGGTTTTTTCGTGGGTTGCGGGTTTTTTTTGGGGTTCTGTCGGGTTGGGTTTTTGGGGGGGGGCCCCCCGGGGCGCTCCCTGGGGGGGGCTCCGGGGGGCCCCCGCGTGGGGGCCCCCCGGGTCCTCCTGGCTCCTCCTGGCTGGGTGGGGCCTTCTTGCTTTTGGTTTTGGGGGGTTTTTGCCCTTTTTGTCCCGGGGGGGGTTTGGGGGTCGTTTTGCGGGCGGGGGGGCGGGCCGGGCCGGGCCCCCCTTCCCCCCCCCCCCCCCCCCCCCCCCCCGGGGGGGCGGGGGGCCCGGGCCGGGGCGGGCGGGCCCGGGCGGGCGGGCGGGGCCCCCCACTAATATTACCCAAAAAAACATTTAAAAGGGAATTTTTTTTGCCG
>JAODUO010003190.1:0-16182 GCA_025642075.2 Ridgeia piscesae
ATGATCACTTATGAAGAGTGTAGGAAGCTGCCTTCAGCCTTAAAACCCTATTCTATAAAAGACGTTGGAAAACCAACATATGTTTTCTGTTGTTATTTTTGTGTGTGAAATATTGTTTTTTTATACATTGCATGGTGTCCATTGAACATCATTTCTTTTCAACTAAGGTAAGGCATGCTCCAGTTTGTGTCACATGATACCGGTCACATGACACGACCGCTAAAATCAGTCCGCTGAAGAAGGACGTGAATAATATAATACGTAATTTCTTTGGAGATAAATAAATTACTAAATAACATGAGCCAATATACTGTTTCGCTACATTCTATAACTTCAGGCATGAATTACGATTATGAGTTTACGTTGTCATAAACAGTCAACTGAGGCACTCCTAATATGGTATTTTCAAAGTTTAGTATCTGTATTAACATATCAAGCAAACAATGATAACCTTGATAAAATGGCTTAACGTGACACGTACCTTGGCAAAACCAAAGTGATAGAGAGACATACAGCTGACGTTATTTCTCCTCACCGAAGCTCAACCACCAATATCTGTACAATCAATATGATAGAACAAAACGTTTGTGTGTCGCCTACATTTAATCCTGAATTGATTTCACTAGAACATGCAGTTTGATGAAAGTAATTATTTTCAATAAAAAGTAATTCAATATCGATCAGAACATGTAAATTAATTACAAATGGTCGCCTTCTTTCTTTCAGAGAAAGAGATGTCCAAGACGTCAGATGTGTGTGTCGGTTGTGTCGCCCTGCAAACGCCCCCCCTGCGCTCGGATCGCCGAATGTGTACCAAGAAGTAAGTGGACGATACTGGGTATGATTGTTCATGTCAAGTCAAAACAATTATTATTATTATTATTATTATTATTATTATTATTATTATTATTATTATTATTATTATTATTATTATTATCATTATTATCAGTATTATCAGTATTATTATTATTAGTAGTAGTAGTAGTTGTTGTTGTTGATGTAGTAGTAGTAGTAGTAGTAGTAGTATTAGTAGTAGTAGTATTGGTAGTAGTAGCAGTAGAGGTAGTATTAGTAGTAGTAGTAGTTGTTGATGTAGTAGTAGTAGTAGTTGTTGTTCTAGTAGTAGTAGTAGTAGTAGTAGTAGTAGTAGTAAGTTTTAGTATTGTTATTAGTTATATACTAATATCATCATTACTATCATCATTGTTACTATTATTATTATTATAAACCACAATTATTTAGCATTCTTTTCATGCGATCACGCTTGCTCAATAGATTTGTACATTACTTAGATGTTCTCGGAAATGCGTCTGTGCGCATGTGCACATGGGAGTGAGAGCGCACGCGTGTGTTCCGTCACGTGTTATGTTGCTACTTCTTAGACCTGCCCAGCCTGTGTCCTCAAGTGAGGTGCCCGACCAACCGACCGTGTCCGACAGGTGAATTGAGGAAGTATGATAATGGATGCCCGACGTGCAGGTGCTACAAACCTTGTGAGGTAAGTGTTTTACTGTCCGATATTACCGTCTGAGGTACACGCAGTTGGACTTAACTCAAATGCAGAATGGTTACTGCGTGTTTTCCGTTAATTCAGACACGAATTACTTCTGCGCATGCTTCCAAAACAAACACTGCAAACGTTGTTTACATGCAATGTTACATAACACCATACACTTTGTTATGCAGGTGTTACAATTGTATGTTTAAATCACCAAATACTGACAATCACGCTCAGGACTTATTCGCGATAACCTAAAACTGGCGGGTTCAAATTCGGTGTTCTGTGTACATACGCGGATTACATATACTTTTACAGGAATATAGAACATAGTATTTGTGATACTGCGCGTTAGTTTAGTAACGAGACTGTCAATTCAATTCAATTCGTTTCGTATGTTTTTAAACCTTATACAGGGAATGACAGTTCCTCACCACCAGGAATGCATGGCAAGTGTACACAAGACGGGTAACCAAGTGTGGTACATGAGTGAGTAGATTTTTCTTTCTTAAACAGTTTTAATAGATCCGACACATATTGTAAGTCTCTGTAGTCTACTTCACATTGACACGTATCTACCCACATACTCCATATAAATATATATCGTCCCACGTGTAATCTCATCACACATACAACGTTTCTTCGTGGCACGATAACTAATTTGCCGGTTACACATTTTAGGTGTGCACGTGGATGTTAACTCGTGTACATACAAATCATTTGACCACACACGTGACACCCATTTTCAAGGCATAGCTGACAACATCTATGATTTTGGAATAACATTTTGCCTCCTGAATTTTTATATCCGTCTACCAAAATATCTGCCCGATATATATATATATATATATATATATATATATATATATATATATATATATATATATATATATATATATTACAGATAAAAGAATGTCTCATCCACGGTGATCCCCACATTCATCCGTTTGACTGGCGCTATGATCCCGACCGTCGCCATGACTACCAGGGCACCAATTCATACCACTTGTGCAGTCGGAAGGTTTCGTCGTGCAAACCATTACAAGACTTTCGAATAGTTGGACAACACCTAAGTTATAGCACCAATCCAGATGTGACTTACCTTGAGTGGATGCAGCTGACGGTGTTCCTCCCACAAGGGGACACGACGGTGAAAATAGGGAAGGGCATTGCAGTCTGGGTGAGTATTATTGCTTACTCTCTCACTTTCGTTTTATCAAACACTGATGCCTGTGCGTGTGCGTGTGCATGTGCATGTGCGTGTGCATGTGCATGAATATGAGTTTGTGTTTGTTTACGTGTGTGAGAGAGATGAGTGCGTGTACGCATTTAGGTTCATGTGTATGTGCGCGTATGTCTGTGTGTGTGGGTGTTTTTGTATGTGTGTCACACCAACCTTTCCAATCATCCATGAAAGTGTGTATGTATACTTATGTGTGTGAGAGATATTTGTGTGTACGCATTGATGTTAATGTGTATGTGTGTGTATGTCTGTGTTGTGTGTGTGTGTGTGTGTGTGTGTGTGTGTGTGTGTGTGTGTGTGTGTGTGTGTGTGTGTTGTGTGTGTGTGTGTGTGTGTGTGTGTGTGTGTGTGTGTGTGTGTGTGTGTGTGTGTGTGTGTGTGTGTGTGTGTGTGTGTGTGTGTGTGTGTCACGCCAATGTGTCCAAGAATCCATGAAAGCATTAGTTCATACTCTGCCCGCAAAGGAAACTTTCATATCCGTCTACATTAGCAGTTGTCTGTTCACATGAACAGGTGAACGGTAAACCGTTCTCAGGCGGCGCCATGCCAGCTGGAATCACCTCCATCAACCTATCAACGGGACTAGTGGTCACAAATTTCGGGATCTCTTTTAAATTTAACGGCATACACGAAGGGCGGATCTGGATCACGGTGCCGTACCACAATTGTTTGGAGGGTAAGATCCGTGAAGAGTTTATGATACTAAGAAGGTTATGATAGTATAGTAAGTAGTAATAGTGTAGTATGCTTGTTGTTAATACATGTTTATTTTGATAGATTGTCCTGCACAGAACATACTTAGGTACTCGAGACGTGTAACCATGTTCTTTGTGTAAAGACGGAGTATGTGATATG
Organism: Ridgeia piscesae; assembly: GCA_025642075.2. NCBI lineage: Eukaryota > Metazoa > Annelida > Polychaeta > Sabellida > Siboglinidae > Ridgeia > Ridgeia piscesae. The sequence continues at coordinate 3,597 of JAODUO010003190.1, forward strand.
GTATATATTCAATCTTACCGTTGCGCTTCAATGTTAAATAACATCATTTGATCTAGTTTAATATAAACGCAATGTTGATAGCATTGGTTTTCCATATACATGCATTTGTAAACGATATCAAAAGTCTCTAAAGCAACATATCAAAAATGCGAAATTACAATTATTCAATTCAATTCACTTTATTGTCTAAGAGGGATATTGGTTATACAACTCATGATCATATTTATAATAGTATACGTAATAATATTTTCAAGCCACGATTATTCGTAAGTAACACTAAATACGAAACGTATAAATGCACAGTGCTATATTGTAGTGCAAAATTGTTGATTTATTGTTGTCTAACAGGACTTTGTGGAGACGCTGACGGCGATCCCAATGACGAATGGGTTAACAAACAAAAGAAGAATTGTTTCAAGCTTCCGGCAAACCAGAGGGAGTGGTGCTATGGCAACAGTTGGCTGTACGGGCGGCCATCGGGGCGAGAGCGGTACGTCTGTTGAACTAGGTCGGTGGGTGACTGGGTGGGTGTCAACTTTGTGACTTCGGTGGGTGGACAGAAACACGCACATACACGCACACGCACGCACGCAAACACACCCACACAGACACACATGTTACATGCATGCGTGCCTTCTTTGTTACTGAAATTGTCGCCGACTGTGAGATTCTCGTGTTATTGAAGAAATATACACACATTATAAACATGGACTATTCCAATTTATCCGGCAACAGAACAATCATTGCCGATGTATTGTGTTTTAGAACCGTAGACAGGGTGCCTCGAACTTGCATCAGACGGAATACGAGGAGATTCAGCAAAATCAGATACTGCGGCGCCCTGAAAAATAACAGAGGCCCGTTCCGCAAGTGCCTCTTGAAGAAGGTACGTCGCGTTTGTCTTGGATAAACTGGTGGATATCGTGCGAAATGAGAGACTTGTGCGTAGTTGGCTATTTCGTATGGTTGTTGATGTGAGACCGTATTTTAATTCCTCCATAGGCGGCCATTACAACGTTTCCTTCTTTGCCTGCCAAGATTTTTATACTAGATTATTCACATTTTTAGACGTTAATAAGTCTTCATTCACTTGTGAGCTGTATAAAATGTGTGTATAGTTATAATTATTATACCCCATTTTCCACAATCCAATATATAACCCCTTAATTTGTTAAAACCTGACTCTGATTTGCCTGGATCGAATCACCAATCAAAACGACGCTTGTGTGCATATGCAGAAAACACCGACTGACGTCAGTCCTAGTTTGACAGCTCTGACACCATCCTGCACAAATATATCTTTTCTATTCACTTAAACTAAACAAATCCTTACAGTAATTCATACAATCTGCATACCGCAGTTTCCACTAGCAACGCTTTCATCGGTTAATGGCGGAAGAACGCTTTTGTGTGGTCTTACATCTGGTGTAAAATATGTAAAATGCACATTTTCTAAAAAAAAATCTAAATTAAGTTTAGTCACTTCGACGTTTTGTCCCGCAGCGTGCAACCGGACAGAATCTCTACAGTACCTGCATGTATGATGCTTGCGCGAACCAGGTATGTTATAAAAGTAACGAAATGTGTGTGTATATGTATATATATATATATATATATATATATATATATATATATATATATATATATATATATATATATATATATTTTATATATATATATATATATATATGATCTAATGATATCAAGTTGTACAGTTCCCAAGATGCTGTGCAGCTACGATATCACATATCCTGTTATATGTTAATACGGATAGTTTAGTTGCCGACGCCAGGGCCAAATTTAGGAAAGAGTATAATAGGCCAATTTCAATCATAGTGGGACGAATGTAAAGTGAAAGTTATCAAAACAAAAACATTGTTGCTCTTATTATGGAACCCCACTGTGGGATCTTCAGAGTCAAAGAGTTGGCACCATTTGCATTGCATGGCGGAAAACGCTTAGAATATTGTGGGGACTAGCACACTTACACACGGTGAAGTGTTAGCATTATTGTCGGATAGTTTATCTTTAGTTGTGATTCCATCGCAATTATTCTTGTGATTCATAAATGGACCAATCAATCATTCACCACTGAAAATAAGTAGTGTAGATAAAGTATCTACTAAAAATCCGTGATATATTTGTAGAACAAACTATCGTCAAAGTTTAAATGAATGCTGCACTAGGTATGACGTGTTTGCGAACAATATAGGCCGTGCGTGACAGACTGGCTTTGCAAACGCAAGAACGGCTAATGTTGATGTTTTATCATATATGACATACATTAGGATTGGATTTAAAAGATGTCATACCATGATGATGTCAACAGTATTATTACGAATATTACTGCAATGTTAAGAGAGCACCACTGCCATTTTATTGAGCGATAATATAGAAGATATTATTATTACTATTATTATTACGCGCGTGTGATGTGGTGTGTGTGTGTGTGTGTGTGTGTGTGTGTGTGTGTGTGTGTGTGTGTGTGTGTGTGTGTGTGTGTGTGTGTGTGTGTGTGTGTGTATGCGTGTGAGTGCGTGAGTGCGAGCGCGAGCAAGCGATCATGCGCGTCCACATGTGTATAAAATAGATATAATCAGCATCCAATTTATTTGCGCGTGTATGTGTGAGCAGAAGCATAATACGTAACTCGGGCAATATTCGTTGATAGCCAATGGATTAAAAATATGAAAGTGGACCACAGTATCACGGAGCAGATGGTCTCTGGATGTTGCTTAAATGTCAATAGTAAAACATATAAACACAAGTACTAATACTTTACTGATATTCCTTCAACAGAGGAGCACAAAGCTGGTGAAGAAACTTGCTTGCGATATATTACAAACGTTCGCTGATCAATGTGGTGACAAACTCCTTCAACGAAACTGGAGAAACAGAACAGGATGTCGTAAGTAGACGCGTGTTAGTTACGTAACATATCAGCTATTTTCTGCACCGAATGATCAACTAGGTTTCTCGCTAGATCAATAGAACACCTATAACGAATATCAGGCGGATATCAAGAGGATATCCTTGAGCAATCCTATACATCCAAAATGGCCGCCAAGATGGCTGCCAGTGCCGGTAGAAAAATGAATTATTAATTAGAATAGTAAGTGATATCATTTGTTCAGGTCAATTTATTATGGACTCTCTTGATGTCTGCCTGGTTTTCGTTAAAAGGTCACATGGACATAGAATATAAAACGCTATCAGTCAATGCAATGTTGGCTCTGGATTTCACAATACCATTTTGTTCATAGATCATACCTACAGTGAATGTACTAACATTAACATGTAATATGTGAACAAACCGTTATCAATAGACATATGTAACACACATAAACACACACACACAAACACACACACACACACACACACACACACACACAAACAAACACTCATACACACACATACACACACACACACACGCACACGCACACACCCACAAACTAACAAACACACTTACACAAGCTCACATATTAGCATAAATTCAAACACACACACGCACACCCATACACTCCCTCACTCTCTCTCTCTCTCTCTCTCTCTCTCTCTCTCTCTATATATATATATATATATATATATATATATATATATCCATTCACGTCTCCCATCTGTGTCGTATTCATGTTGTCCATTGATGTTTAGGGTGCCCTGGTGAACTCGAGTGGACGACCTGTGGCCGCAAATGCACTCGCACCTGCCGTCAGCCAACCATCAACTGCAGCTTCAAGTGTGTCGCGAGGTGTCAGTGTCCTCGCTCCAGTCCCTACCAACAGGGCAACAGCTGCTTCAACAAGAGCATGTGCCAAGAGCTTCAACTCTGGCCGTCACGGGTGTAATGAGCAGAAGTGTTGCAGCGCTTGAAGAAGTTCGCAGGTGTTCTTCAATATCCAAGATGGCCGTCCTTTCTGCGGTCTGACGACGCAACCATTGGACGGTTTACAAAGCCTTGAATGTAACCGATTATCATTGTTATCTAAACTAACACAACTCGAAATACGCCTGTACATGGAACTTCTAACTGCAACAACAATAAAAATCAGTGAATTCACATTGTGTTAGAATTTTCCATTATGGTATTTACATGATGCGTTATACATAACGTTTCCTTGCATAATGTTGTGACATATCGACGTGGAATCCAACAGCTGTTTGGCCAATTAATGTTCTAGTTAACATGTAATGTAATAAATTCAATACACTTTGATAGTTTTCAAGGCATGCGCACTCACTTACTCACTCATTCAGTTAATTCTTCGTCATTATTTATAATTTACAATAACCTTCTGCAAATCTACGAGTGGTCCTCTTCAGTCAGATAATTTCACTACACTTAGAAGTGGCGCCATCTTCTGGATAAGTACGTAATTAATATGTAGCATTTCTTTAGTGTATTTGCTGATCGCTAGGCGTATCGGTCATAACGGTTTTGTGTTGAACGTTTTTGAATCATTCTGTTTGACACCGTTTACCTGGGTCCGTAGCTATACATGTTATGTACGTACGTCCACCCAGATAAAGCGCGGTGACGCACAGGGTCAAAGCGGCGGTTCATCGCAGGTCGTGGTCGTGTTTGTTTACATTAAGCTTGGCACGGAAGTCAGCGAAGGTGGGAAGCGCGTAGAGAAAAAAGTTAAGCGTAAGCCGACCTGTCGAGATGACGAAATAATATTTTTAATTGAGGGAATCGGCAACGAAAAAAGTATTTTGATGAGCAAGTTACAAAATTCGGTAACAAAGAATAAAAAGGAAGTTTGGCGAGAGGCGAGCTCAACGCTGAAGTGAATTCGCTTGGGATGGCGCTAAGTCTAAGAACGGAGGACGACCTAAACAAAAGGGGAAAGATTTGAAATCTGCGATCTTTGAACGCACTACGTGATCAGGGAAAAGTGGTAGGCAGACCACCAAGCACACCTCCACTGTATGCTGATATCATAATGGATACAATTGGTGAAGGAACCGATATGGCGATGTGACAACGGAATTGATGGTGAATATTCACATCTCGTCAAACGAATGATTACTGTCTGTGGTGTGTGTTGTACTTTCAAGTGTCACCGTATTATGTACAATTCCTTATTTACTACAGTGTCTTCTCTGCTAAAAAAAGTAATAGAAATTAAACAAATGAAATAAAATCCCAAACAGTGTTTTTTATTTATATTTAATTATTTTATTTTGTGATATTTATGCTTGTGATATATTACAACAAAATTAAGTGGCCCTAAAGCGAGGACTGACTGTTTTCAGACTTGTTGATAGCATAAATTATAACACAAAATAAATTTATATTAAAACATATACTAGTATATGTAATTATTGTTGGAGTACAATTATTACAACTATAATTCTCATTTCGATAAAAATGAACCAAATGCATTAATGGAACATATCATGACACTTTATTTATAATAGTTCAACATCCATTAGTAAATCAAACATATGCCTATATTCAAATTTATATAATGATTTGAGTGCTACAAACAGTTGTATTGTGAAAGAAACTCTTATGCAGAACTGTTATACAGAAATAATTATTATGTACAGTAATATGCAACTCATACACGATACAATGAAAATAACCTATTAACACAATACGTAAATATGTCATATTTACAAAACTTATAATGTTCATGTTTCAGTGCAAGGCACAGACAGCTTCATGCTGGACACAGGTGATGGGCAGGCTATGGCTCTGCCAGTGGATGATGCATGAGGTGAGCAATCTCAATTAATCTTTGATTTCCATATCTAATTAGCAATGTCAAACAGCTTATGTAAACATTGAGGGTTGCATCAAGCATCCTAATAATTGAAACTTCCCAGTATAAAAGAGAGAGAGAGAGAGAGCCATCATAAAAATAGCAGAGTGGGGGACTCAAGTTACAGGCAGTCACCATAAAGTGACAGGCATCCATGACCAGGGCAATTATACTACAATAGCAATACACAAGAGCATGGTCAGCCCTAGAGTTGGTGGTGGACCAAGTTGGTGACTGGTAGAGTTACATAATAGGACAGAGGTCAATATCCACACTTTGTCACATCTACAATGATCTGTCACCTTCTAAATTCTAAACAATAATCATACTTACACATCACACACACACACACACACACACACACACACACACACACACACACACACACACACACACACACACACACACACACACACACACACACACACACACACCACACCACACCACACCACACCACACCACACCACACCACACCACACCACACCACACACCACACACACACACACACACACACACATGTTGGTATGTGGGAGTGTACATACATTTTTAATCTAGTGAACATCTTGTATATTATGTGAGTAAATAGCATGTTGGGTAAGACTGAACCATGGCGACATACAGGTATAGTGACTCTATTCTTCAGTTACAGAAAACATGATTGGCTATGTCAATAATAAAGTACACGTACTAATTCAAATAAGTTACTAAAGGAACATGTTTTGGCATTCCAGATGTATCATCATCTGTGATGCCTGCACCACTGCCAGAACCTCCACCACAGCCTGAGCCAGGTGCCAGCTGGTTTATGCAAGTGGAGCCACTAAAGCAGCAGTTAACTGCTACTTTGGCAGCTATGTTGACACAGTGGGCATCTGTGTATGACCATTCCTGTTGATTCCGCGTGATGAGGATCGTTGAGAGAATATATACCCACTGTCCCCAAGAAACACACCAGTCAATGATTTTCGTGGCGACTAGGATTCTGGAATCTTGCGCTGAACCCGGCCACTTGGCAAATGGCAGTGCAGTTCATAATCCTCATGTCAGCATCACATATCAACTGCAACAGAGACAGATGACACTCATTTAATGTGCATGTTTTTATACATTAGTCAATGTATTTTTTAATACTTTATATTGTGTAGTTATTACTAGTTTGTGCATGAAACAAAACCGTGTCTTAAATTTTATTTAGAAGTGGTCATTAGCACAGGGGTGAAATAAAATTATTTCTTTTGTAACTGATGCATTTCAAACAGCACTTTATTGTTAAATTTAAATGACACAGTAAAATAGTACCTGAATGTTTTTGCATTTAAACACATTTATAGCATTAAACATGCAAATACCAAAAAGTGAACATAGGTAAAAAGATCCAAGTATCCCACATAATTCCCTTGATCTGTCATAATAAAAACACCCTTTCCATTCAAGCAATAAACACCTAGCATGCAGGAATCTCTATTATATACTATACTGTCCTCAAAGTGTAGCCATGTGTTATCTATCAGCTGCAAGGAGCACTTGAACAAACAATAGTAGGAGCTGGTGGCTGTGGGCAGGTGTCTGGTGTTACTAATTGGAATTAAGTGGCCAGTGCAAATAAGGCTGCTACTTTAATCAGAGGAAACATCAGTGACTGGCACAAGAGGCAAAATTAACTGTTTCACAATGTACAGTGTATAGGTGTTTCACATAAGTGAATAATAATTATTATTCAAGGACCCTGTATATATGGTCAAATCAATACATCATCATATTTGTGTCATTATTACATGATATATTCCTATATAGCTACAGTTGGTATGCTGTCAAATGTCAACAATGTAGGCAAGTAATGCTGTTTGAGAAACTCCTACCTCCCCTCAGACTATACAGAGCAAATATGTGTTAGCAGTCTTATTAGTAACAAAACAAAGCTGCTCACAGGTGACAACTAGACAATTTACCCTGCTTTCATTGATATGACCTCAGTGATAATGGTTTTCTTTCTTACTAGAAAATGTGGTCAATTTTCAAATGATCTAGTGAAAATGTTGACTGAAGAAAAGCGAATGAAATCTAACTCTTCATTTAATAATAACCGTACTCAAATAAAAGTACTTGAAATATTATTTGAGAAAAAAATCAAATAATTTAGGGAAGAATTTAAATACAAATTTATACAACCAATTCATTTTAAGTAGTGTCAAATACAATTACAAATAGTTAATACAATTTATTTATATTTCAATTATGAAGTTGTATTTAAATCTATGTTTGATCATGTATTCGTATACTTTTACAATGGTTGCTTTGGTACACACATGCACACGCAAAACACACAGATTCATTCCAAGTATTTCAAGAAATAGTTCAGTAAATAGGTTATTACCTAGTATGTTACAACAAAGTCACATTGCATAAAGGTTTTGGGAAATTTAAACTATTTGATAAATCACACGTTACCTGGACGTTTATCGAGTGAAAATTCTTCCTGTTGACATATTCGTGCTCGTGCGGACGTGGGTCCCGTCAATGCATGCCACCGCGGTGGGGAATCCTGCTAGCCGGAGGAACTTCGCCTTGTGCCGGTCGGCTTGTTGTTGCGTCGGTAGCTGTATCTACTCATGCATCCGAGCGACCAAAGCGTTGGTCACACGGTAGATGGTTCGGGATGCGGTTGACTGGTCGATGCCGATGATCTCAGCCACCAAGTTCTAGAAACAAACTTGCATACATCCGCAAAGCCACTACAACTTGCAGAGTAGCCGGCAAGGGGCCTTGTCGCGTGTCGGGGTACTCTAAGTCGTCTCGCAGTTCATCTACGATTGTAAGGATATCGTGTCGGCGAATTCTAAACTTGTCGTATAACTCCACGTCGTCGTACATATCCAGTGGATTCCTCCTATCCCGGAATACCCGATTTCGCTTCAAATTCCTCCTATGTTTACTTCTCCAAACTACCACGGCCGCCATTTTTCACCACCGCCTAAGAGTTACACCTCCTAGCTAGCGAGCCTAGAGATAGGCGGTCGAAGTGCGGGCAACAGCCTAAAATCGAGCCTATGCGGTGCTCATGCATACCGGATTAGCGAACTTGCGACCTCGCAATCGAGTTTCACGAGTTAGTCCCTGGCCATGCATACGACCAACTATGCGGCGGCTAAATCGCACTGCGACCGGCTCATGCATACCGACTAAATCACTCGCTAGGCCACGGCACAGTTAGTCGGAGGGTAGTGCCTGTGCGGCGCCTAACCTAGTCTGGGGACATGCATATGAGCCCAGAGCTCCACGTTCCTTGAGTTCAACGCAAGCCAGGCCGTCGACGGTGGCGCAAGTGATCACTTTGACCGCAATTCGTGCTCGACAACAAAACAAGAAAAGAGTCCGTGGTGGTCGGTGGATTTGGGCATTCAACGACATGTCGTCGACATCCGAATTAAGAGCGTCCGAAGGAGTAAGATGTATTTTGATGTACACACTACAATGGAGATTACTTAGCGTTTATGATGGTCAGAATGCATTCACGTAGACACACACACACGCACACGCACGCACGCACGCACGCACGCACGCACATCGATATCAGTTATCATCATCACTGTGCAGCTGTAGTGTCATGTTGTTGGTTGAATGGCCCGACATGCAGTGTTCACGCCCGCGTATCTTGCGCTAGCCTCTCCTAATATTCGCCTATATGGTCTGTCTTTTTTCTGATATTCAAGGCAAATGGCGCGTGTTTTTTTGACAAGTTGTTTTCATTTCCTGAGTAGGATGTTTATATTATTCCATCATATACCAGAATAATAGACTACTAGTACAGACCGACAGACGGGCCCTAATGCGATCAGTGAAATTATTGAAGCTTCGTAATTGATACAAGTAGAGTCGAACCTTTATGGCGTCGCGTGACCTACTCTATACAACCTATACATTGGTAGGTTGAAAGACGAGTAAATAGTACAACATGGCGACTGAAAGAATGGTCCTATGGAGAATGGTCTTTTGCAGAGACCAAGAACATTGCCTTCAAAAAGAAATCGTTCACGCCTTCGCAATACAACAGTGGACCTGCAAAGCGGGGCAACGACGGTAATGAATACTCCGACTTTCAAACAAGTAAAGGAAACACAGCCTGGTGGGCCGTTGACCTCGGCACACGGGGCGCGAGGGTGACGGGGGTACGCATCGTCAACCGCCGAGACTGTGGTAAGTCAGAACACAACTATACTACTCACTCTCCGTACATGTAACGCTATTATCATTACATATGATTAATTATCATCTTGTCAATTAATATTCCTATAGCAGACCGAATTTTGCTCCTCACGTTTCAAGAAAATGTTTTGGAAAATGGAACCGAATTAAAGGTCACTACGGCATACGAGTTCTTTTGTCAAGTCAACAAAGACAATGACGCAGATATCCACGGCATCAACCTCACAGTAGTAGCTCATCAACTGAAGCTAGTGCGGGCGGGCGGGCAGAATCATATAAACAAACCTAAACAACAAATATGACAATAATTGACATATTACACGATTCCAGGCTAACAACGCAGCCTGTTGCAGGTAAATTGAGAGAATGTGAATACAATAGTATGTATACTTTAAGAAAAGAAAAAACAGGCTGCTGTCTACCCAGCAATATGTATGTAATAGTCATTTAACACCTTGCCTAAGCATTACATTTCTACATGGAACTATAACAGTTATAATCAAGATATATATGTTTTTATTTCCTTTACTGCAATTAGGCTTGTTGGAAGACTATTATTTGTGTGAGTTGTTTAACATTTCAGAAAGACGCTTGAGAAACTTCACGGTTGGGTTGACTGACACACGCCCTGGTAAGAACAACTACCCCCTGAAGGCGCCCTTCCTACTGTGTGCAACCCACGGCAAAGTAGGGGCGAGGGGCTGCAACAAAACCTCCCGACTTACAGGCGCCAGCGTCACTCTCCCTTGCGACACACCGATGTACGCCTGGGGGCGCTACTTGTTCGTGGAGGCCCGTGTAGATCGGTACTTCCACCTGGCAGAGGTGGAGGTGTTTGACGGTACGTTGGCACCACTATTGATATTCCGCGTTAACACTGATAATACAATAACTGGCACAATGGCTGACGCCATCCTTATAACATGTCACATGCAACTTAAAATATTGACTACCCGAAATGTTTGCTGCAATCAATCGTACATGAGATTCGAAGAACGTTAAACCATTCCACCTTGTATTTTTATCATTATTCTGTAATGAGGACTAGTGCATGAGGTTTTCCTTTACGAATACTAATGTAAAGATATGTGAGCCACTGTGGTGTAGTGATCACAACCAGATATATTTCATTATCAAAGTAAAAGGAGAACGAAATCGAAAAATACGGCACAGGAAACATTTTCACAAAGAAAAAAACAGGGGAACTGTCAAAAAAGAAACACTTATTAAAAGAAGCCATTAGAAAAATCAAATACAAGCAAATGATGTGGAAAACATATAGACATACTGAAAGTGAAGGAGACTATACCATTTATAAAGAAGCATTTAACCAAGCTACAGCTGAAATTAGAAATTCAGAGAGATGCTATGAACAAAAAATAGCTTTTAATATAAAACTTGATACCAAGAGTTTTTATGCGTACGTTCGAAGTAAACAGAAAGTCCAGGATAAGGTCGGTCCTCTAGAAGGTAGTGATGGCAACATAATAACAGAGGGATTCTTAATGACAGAAAACCTAAGTGAGTACTTTAGTTCGGTGTTTACCAGGTAAGATATTAATGCATTACCAGTACCAGAGACTAAGTTCGAAGGGAGAGATTCAGATTATTAAGGACAACTAGTTGTAACCCCAAAAATGGTAGCTAAGAAAATAAGGGATATGAAGGGTCATCTGGTGTGGATTGGATTCCTCCCAAATTACTATTGGAAATTGTAGAACAAATTAGCGTACTGCTAGCAACAGTGTTCAGTTTGTCATTAAAGGAGGGAATAGTTCCGTTAGAATGGAAAGAAGCAAACACCATACCATTATTTAAAACAGGTTCGAGAAACAAGTCAGAGAACTATAGACCAGTGAGTTTAACAGTGATTTGCAAACTATTAGAAAGACTAATTAAAGATCACTTGGTTGATTTTCTTGTTAAAAATAACTTGATAAAGCCATCTCAACATGGGTTTCTAAAAGCGAGATCATGCTTAACCAATATATTATGTTTTTGGAAGATATCATAAAGTGGGTAGATGAGGGATCACCAGTAGAAATAATCTACTTAGATTTTTTAAACGCCTTTGACAAAGTGCCACATCAAAGATTACTACTTAAACTAAAGGCCCATGGTATAGGAAATGGCATAGAAAAATGGCTTATTGATAGAAGACAAAGAGTAGTAGTTGATGGGGAGGTTTCAAACTGGAAATCAGTTTTGAGTGGAGTACCGCAGGGATCAGTATAGGACTCTATTTTATTCTTAATAATAGGTATATACATATATCAATGATTTGTACAAAACAATAGTTAGGCCTCATTTAGAATATTGTATACAAGCATGGAAACCATATCGCAAGAAGGGTATTGATATGCTAGAAAGTGTACAAAGGAGAGCCACCAAAATGATACAAAAACTCAGGAATATTAGTTATGAAATGCGTCTAAAAGAATGTGGTTTAACACCCCTTGAAACCATGAGATTGAGAGATCAGATAGAAGTATTTAAAATATTGAATGGATATGAAAATATTGACAGAAATATTTTTTCACAGTCAAGGAAGAGAGAAGGACTAGAGGACACGGAGTTACATTAGCAAAGAAGCAGTGTAGACTAGATATTAGAAA
>JAODUO010003192.1:0-16359 GCA_025642075.2 Ridgeia piscesae
GCCGTGTCTGTTGGCACGGTGTCTGTTGGAACAGTGTCTGTTGGCACGGTTCTGTTGGCACGGTGTCTGTTGGCACTGTGTCTGTTGGAACAGTGTCTGTTGGCACGGTGTCTGTTGGCACAGTGTCTGTTGCAGTATATTGTTTGGTGATGTAATTGGATCCTACCAGCCCAATGCAACATAGACCAGAGATTCCAGGAATTGACCCTGCTTCTGCAAATACCCTCTCCAAGTGTAGAGATGTAGCCAGTTCTCCTGAAGATTCACTGATACCAGAGTGACCTTTACTGTTGAGTGTTGACCTGTCTGGTAACTACTAAAAGTCAGCTGCACCTTTGGGTGAATCGGAAGTGTTTATTGACCCATAAAATATACATAATACAAAATTTAACAAATCATCTACAGCAGAGATTATGAAATAATATTGCATTAGTGCCACTGTGCACTAAAATGAAAAGTAAATGCTTACATGTTTTTAAATAAGAAATAACAGAAAAGTAGTTATCAGTAGTTATGAGTTGTTGTTGTAGATAAACTAAACAGGGGTCAAGGAGACTGTCACTAGGACCATTTTGGTCACTCTTGTGGCAGCCACCCCACCCCGTTAATTAAATAACAACTAAATACAGTTGGCTATCTTGAACACTTTCAGTGGGATCATAATAAACACATGTACACACTACAGTAAATAACTTTAACATTAGAATGACATTACATGTAATAAATGTCAAATCTCAACAACAACAACAACAACAACAGCAACAACAACAACAACAACAACAACAACAAAAAAAAAAAAAAATTGGTACATTAAATTATCTCATAAGCTTGCAAATTATTACAACCTTATAGTTAGATAACAGTACTTAGGATATGTACAATATACACAGGTATCTAAAATAAAACACTATAAAATAGTTCCTTGATTGTTATAACTGTCCACAGTTCATGAAGAGCACATTATTTTGTAATTCTGTAAAAAAGGATGCACTTCCTTGACTTCACCTGATCTGTGGGAGAGAGTTTGAGTGCAGCACCTATCCCATCTACAGGCCCTTTCCCAACAAATTCCAGATCACTTTGATGCCATGTCGTTTGGAGAGTTTGTTTTCGGGGGAGGAGCCGCATCGCGTCCAGAATATTCAGAGCAGGTCAAAATTTGTGGTACTTAATTACAGAAATCTTATGTTCTAACCTGGCATATTTTACCTTGTTTCCACAGCATTTAATATGAATGTAACAGAGTTAGAATAAGACTTCATTACAGATGGATTTTTATCAGATACTTATTCGTCCCTCGGATATTCCCCAGCCATAAAAAAATGTGTTATTATTATTACAGTACACATTTATATCTATATAAAATAATATATGCACTTGTTCACTCTACATTGCTCCTGTTTACTCTACATTGTTCATGTTCACTCTATATTGTTTCTATTCACTCTACATTGTTCCTGTTCACTCTACATTTTTTTCTGTTCACTCTACATTGTTACTTTTTTCTCACATTGCTCCTGTTCACTTTACATTGTTTCTTTTCACTATACATTGTTTCCCGTTCACTCTACACTGATTCTATTCACTCTACATTGCTCTGTTCACTCTGCATTGTTTATGTTCACTCTACGTTGTTCCTGTTCACTCTACATTGCTCCTGTTCACTCTGCATTGTTTCTGTTCACTCTACATTGTTCCTGTTCACTCTTCCTTGCTCCTGTTCACTCAACATTGTTCCTGTTCACACTACATTGCACCTGTTCACTCTGTATGAATCCTGAAGAATAATATGACTACAGACAGTTGTGAATATTTGTGTACAAATTGTCTAATTTTTTACTTTGTGTTCAACCCAAAGTGGTGGTTTGAGGAGTTTGCTTTGAGTAGATTAAGTTGTACAGTAATGCAGTACAGGACGGTAGTTTCTCAAATGTAACCAAAACAGACCACCCATCCCCTTCCCCCTCCCCTCTTATTTCTTATGTCTACTACCCCCGTCTACTATGCCACACACCCTTTCACTACATTTCAGAAGTGTATACTTCAACCTCAACAAACCAGCATAATCATCACAACATTGATGTTGGCTGATTACTAGAAGAAGAAGAGGGTAGAGGTATATAACTAAGACATCCTGATTAAACTTACTGAGGGTAGCTTGATAATTGGCAAGCTTCATCTATCAAATAGGCAGGAAATTTTCCTATTCCATCCAAGTTTGGGAAGACACAGCTTGCCGGGCCTTTATCAAATGTGGATGACACTGTCAAGTGCAGACACAGCAACTATCATCAAACATGGATGACACATATCCCGGTTATTATTCCACTTTCCCTTTATATTCATAGTTCTATTAAGACACTCTCCCTGTTCAAACATAAACATTTGCATTATTTTAAAATCCTATCCCTGTTCATTACTTAATATTAACTATCCGATACAAATTATTGTTTCTCCAGGCCTGATCTTTACAAGTGTTAATACTTAGTACCCCCCTGGTAAGTGTAACTTGCTTCAGATCGTGCACATGGAACCTCTTGGGGTCAGACATTTTGGGGTTGTCCTCTACTATCATTACATAAGAGAATTCCAAACTTGGATGGAATAGGACACATTTCCTGCCTATTTGATAGATGAAGCTTGCCAATTATCAAGCTACCCTCAGTAAGTTTAATCAGGATGTCTTAGTTATATACCTCTACCCTCTTCTTCTTCTAGTAATCAGCCAACATCAATGTTGTGATGATTATGCTGGTTTGTTGAGGTTGAAGTATACACTTCTGAAATGTAGTGAAAGGGTGTGTGGCATAGTAGACGGGGGTAGTAGACAAAAGAAATAAGAGGGGAGGGGGAAGGGGATGGGTGGTCTGTCTGGTTACATTTGAGAAACTACCGTCCTGTACTGCATTACTGTACAACTTAATCTACTCAAAGCAAACTCCTCAAACCACCACTTTGGGTTGAACACAAAGTAAAAAATTAGACAATTTGTACACAAATATTCACAACTGTCTGTAGTCATATTATTCTTCAGGATTCATACAGAGTGAACAGGTGCAATGTAGTGTGAACAGGAACAATGTTGAGTGAACAGGAGCAAGGAAGAGTGAACAGGAACAATGTAGAGTGAACAGAAACAATGCAGAGTGAACAGGAGCAATGTAGAGTGAACAGGAACAACGTAGAGTGAACATAAACAATGCAGAGTGAACAGGAGCAATGTAGAGTGAATAGAATCAGTGTAGAGTGAACAGGAACAATGTATAGTGAAAAGAAACAATGTAAAGTGAACAGGAGCAATGTAGAGAAAAAAGTAACAATGTAGAGTGAACAGAAAAAAATGTAGAGTGAACAGGAACAATGTAGAGTGAATAGAAACAATATAGAGTGAACATGAACAATGTAGAGTAAACAGGAGCAATGTAGAGTGAACAAGTGCATATATTATTTTATATAGATATAAATGTGTACATGTAATAATAATAACACATTTTTTTACTGGCTGGGGCAATATCCGAGGGACGAATAAGTATCTGATAAAAATCCATCTGTAATGAAGTCTTATTCTAACTCTGTTACATTCATATTAAATGCTGTGGAAACAAGGTAAAATATGCCAGGTTAGAACATAAGATTTTTTTTCCACAAATTTTGACCTGCTCTGAATATTCTGGACCCGATGGGCTCCTCCCCCAAAAAAACTCTCCAAACGACATGGCATCAAAGTGATCTGGAATTTGTTGGGAAAGGGCCTGTAGATGGGATAGGTGCTGCACTCAAACTCTCTCCCACAGATCAGGTGAAGTCAAGGAAGTGCATCCTTTTTTTACAGAATTACAAAATAATGTGCTCTTCATGAACTGTGGACAGTTATAACAATCAAGGAACTATTTTATAGTGTTTTATTTTAGATACCTGTGTATATTTACATATCCTAAGTACTGTTATCTTATAAGGTTGTAATAATTTGCAAGCTTATGAGATAATTTAATGTACCAATTTTGTTGTTGTTGTTGTTGCTGTTGCTGTTGTTGTTGTTGTTGTTGTTGTTGTTGTTGTTGGGTTTGACATTTTTCATTTTGTCATTCTAATGTTAAAGTTATTTACTGTAGTATGTACATGTGTTTATTATGATCCCACTGAAAGTGTTCAAGATAGCCAACTGTATTTAGTTGTTATTTAATTAAAGGGGTGGCTGCCACAAGAGTGACCAAAATGGTCCTAGTGACAGTCTCCTTGACCCCTGTTTAGTTTATCTACAACAACAACTCATAACTACTGATAACTACTTTTCTGCTATTTCTTATTTAAAAACATGTAAGCATTTACTTGTCATTTTAGTGCACAGTGGCACTAATGCAATATTATTTCATAATCTCTGCTGTAGATGATTTGTTAAATGTTGTATTATGTATATTTTTATGGGTCAATAAACACTTCCGATTCACCAATGGTGCAGCTGACTTTTAGTGGTTACCAGACAGGTCAACACTCAACAGTAAAGGTCACTCTGGTATCAGCTGAATCTTCAGGAGAACTGGCTACATCTCTACACTTGGAGAGGGTATTTGCAGAAGCAGGGTCAATTCCTGGAATCTCTGGTCTATGTTGCATTGGGCTGGTAGGATCCAACTACATCACCAAACAATATACTGCAACAGACACTGTGCCAACAGACACCGTGCCAACAGACACCGTGCCAACAGACACCGTGCCAACAGACACTGTTCCAACAGACACAGTGCCAACAGACACCGTGCCAACAAAAACCGTGCCAACAGACACTGTTCCAACAGTAACCGTGCCAACAGACACTGTGCCAACAGACACTGTTCCAACAGAAACCGTGCCAACAGACACTGTGCTAACAGACACCGTGCCAACAGACACTGTTTCAACAGACACAGTGCCCACAGACACCGTGCCAACAGACACCGTGCCAACAGGCACAATGCCAACAGACACCGTGCCAACAGACACTGTTCCAACAGACACTGTGCCAACAGACACCGTGCCAACAGACACCGTGCCAACAGACAAGGTGCCAACAGACACAGTGCCAACAGACACCGTGCCAACAGACACAGTGCCAACAGACACCGTGACAACAGACACTGTTCCAACAGACACCGGCCAACAGACACTGTGCCAACAGACACTGTGCCAACAAATGACGTGAACCATCACTGTACAGAAGACGACTCTTAGCATAGAGGACTCCCACAACATTGGTGTCCATCAAGGACAAATAGTTGTCACCATGTTCCCTGGGAGGAGCCGTCATGTGACATACATCCACATGGATGAGGTGACAGCACAAACATATGATAGATTTATTTCCACAACATGGAATGTTGACTATTCAAAAAGCTGTGGCACATAAAGAATGTGTTATGTTCCTTTACTCATTAATAAGTTCACTAAATTTGTGGTTATAACTTTTGAATGTGTAAAAATGTGACACAACTTCCTATGAACCAGATTTGTTCACAGTTTAAACATGTTGCAAGCACAACTATCAAACTGTGCTACATGTTATGTGCCAATTAACTTTAGTTGCTGGCCAACATAACTTAAACTTGTATTTATTATCTTATTAATTGCAGATTTAATACAATTAAACAAATAATGTTTATAATTACAGCATATGCAATTAAGGATGTGCTTACTAACCTGATGTTTACTATAATGTAAACATCTATTACAAATACAGCTTAAGTACATGTTTTAGTCAATGTAGCTTGTGTGCCTTTAGCCAGATGTTGAGGTTCACCTGAATTACCTGACCACGATTGGCCCTGAGATAAAGACCGTTCCTAGCCGCCCATTGAAGAGGTTATATGCCCAGTGCCAACCCTGGTTGTTGTGAACAAACGAGGGCAACTAAAGTGTCCTGCTGACCATCTTCAAGAAGATGAGAACATGGCTTTTATCCACACAATGATCAAACAGTTGCGCTTTTATCAACAGACACAACGATCAAATAGTAGTGCTTTTACACTCTCAATAGACACAACGATCAAACAGTAGTGCTTTCACAGTCTCAACAGACATAACGATCAAACAGTAGTGCTTTTACACTCTCAACAGACACAACGATCAAACAGTAGTGCTTTCACACTCCCAACAGACACAACGATCAAACAGTAGTGCTTTCACACTCCCAACAGACACAACGATCAAACACTAGTGCTTTCACAGTCTCAACAGACATAACGATCAAACAGTAGTGCTTTTACACTCTCAACAGACACAACGATCAAACAGTAGTGCTTTTACACTCTCAACAGACACAACGATCAAACAGTAGTGCTTTCACACTCCCAACAGACACAACGATCAAACAGTAGTGCTTTCACACTCCCAACAGACAAAACGATCAAACAGTAGGGCTTTCACACTCTCTATAGACACAACGATCAAACAGTAGTGTTTTTACTCTCTCAACAGACGCATCATTGTAGAAGACAGAGCTTCACTGCAGTATAGTGCCAGGTGGCAGCCAGTTAAGTAGTTCTTGTAGCAGACAAGGCTTAGTACCTCATTCACAATGATAATGTTTACACCAGTGCACACATCCTGTTGCACCTGCAACTATTACACGTGCTCGCAATGTTTGTACCAGCCATTTCTTTTTCACAACTCCTGGTGATCCCCCCTCATTTCATTATGGTAGTCACCAGCCAAAGCCCCAGTCTTCATTGTGATCTCCCACCCTTTCCAACAGAAAGGGTGATGGAATAGATAAATCACCATGAAACTAAATACAGTGAACCCTGTTAACCATGGGTCCACCACCATCCTTTTGGGTATCGGCCAACCAAAACACAATGATAGCAGACCAAGTCCATGTATGTCCATCAGTCAGGACAATTGTAATGGAGTAGATGTCACAGTGATTACTAAGAGTACTACTGGGACAAGTGACAAGTAGTTACAACACCACAATGGGAGTTTGACCAGGCAAGACACAGAGGTGTTAATCCAACCTATAGCAGGTCCACTAGTGAGGACAATAACAATGGAGTAGGTGTCAAAGCACACACTCTGTGTAGTACTGGGGCAAATGTCAAAGTAAACACAATAGCAGAAGCACTTTGGACTACTGACCAACAATCACACCTAGGTGATAATGAGCCCCTGGACATATCCAATAACATTCTATTTCAGCATCCACAATAGAATGCTACTTTATCAACACATTTCAGTTGATGTTGCCTCTTGCACCTCCACACCCCAGCAAGAGTCTACTCTGGTAGTCTGTCAGACCAAGTGGAGGGTCTTCTCTACTTGACAGGTTAAGCCACTATCTGCTACTGAGAGTGTAGTCTTGCATATATCAACTTCACTCAAAGTACTGGGTTTACGCCAAATATGCTGTTATTATGACAAGTATGTATGCCTGAGGAGATTCTATTCGGACTTTATAACATACATTCCCCGAGACATCCACCAGCAACTTATCTCAAGAGTCTGATTGATAAAATCAATACAGCAGCACGTAATAACCTGTCTATGGCACAAAACCATCAGAAGAGACATTATGATACCCGAGCTCCAGTTCGCAAAAGAAATTTGATGTGGATGACCTAGCGTATATCCAAGATTCTGGTACAAACTTCACCCCAGCCATTGCATACTGTGAATGAGTCAGCAATAGTCGCCCACTGTCACCTACAAATGTTAGAGGAGGGAAGTGAGAGCGAGGACTGTCCTGTTCAATTTCATGACACAGCCAGCATGGGAAAGAACCTTCTCCCTCTGGCGAGGTGACAATGGGGTAAATCGTACGGCTGTGACGGACAATCGCATCTTCCTGTATGATTGGCAGTGACCCGTCATAAAGGGTGTAACCGTCAGACATCAGACAGTGGCTATCAAGACCACATACAGAGTGCACCTTCAGCTGGCCAAGTCACTCACAAATGAGGCCTGGGACATGGTGCAGACAAAGATCTCCAGTCCTGATTGTATCGCCATAGATGAATGCGGTCTCGACTATTCGGAGCCACCGCACTCCCTTACGAGCACCGCACTCCCTTACTAGCCACCAACAAGCTGTTGTGTTAGCAAGAGCTGGAGAAACCGCTGATTCTCCACTTGTGTGGGAACGCACACGTCCATTTCTCCAATATGATGTCCTAAGCACAGGCCATGCTAAACAAACTCACCCACCAATGCCAGGTGATCCCTGTGCACTGTTATACAGGCACTACTGCAGACTACAGGCAGTGGCAGAGACAATACTCTAACAGTGTGTTCGGCAGAACCAACAAGTCAGTGTCTGCACCAGACTTCAGCGAGCGGCCACGCCAAAAGATCTGTACTGATTTTAACGGGTTGGATAAAGAAAATTGTGAAAAATTTTCATCTAAAAAAAAACTGACATGGTCAGGGACGATTTTCACGAGAAAATGGACAAATAATTTGGTCATAAGAGGGCTAGCAGAGTCTGATGAGACAGAAGACAAAAGTCTTGCCAACCTTCAAAGTATACTGACAGCTGTTTTGAAAACAATATGGGATATAAACACAGGATATATACATACAAATCATCAATAACCAGGAAAGAAACAAACTGCTTATGATTTTTTTTTCAATTACCAACAAAACCTGATATGCCATGCAGTATACCTTGGTGCAATTATGTTGATGTGAAGATACCTCAGTTACTCAAACAAATGCCATTAAACACATGATAATATGTTTTCAGAGACATATGTCCCACTGTTGTCACCACAAGGCCACAACCTTGGGCACCGCTACGAGGTGGTGCACCTGAAGCATGTTACATCGTATCTCTCTGCTCCATAATCTGCCAAGTTGGGTAGTGTTCCGTGAGGCCACCCTCAATGTGCAAGCATTTCACAAAGTTTAAGTGACTCTGTGGGAGCCAGGCATCAGCCCGCTTATGCTCCCGGTTGAGAGCTGGGCCCGAGGTTATAAAACCGTACTCGGTGCTCATGATCAATACGAACATGCACAACAGAGAATTCCATGCTGGTTTATTTAAAATGTCTTGAGTACGCCCTCAACTGAGATGCCACCTTGAGTAATCCTTTTCAATGGCGTGCTAATGAAGGAAGCCTCGTTTTTAATGAACCCCGGGACACTGTTTTTTTCTTTTAAATAGACCAGCAGAAATGGAAACTCTTTAAATCCGTTTGAAGGTAAGAATCCATGTGAACAAATGCAGTGTTGTCTGCTAGCGGGAAACGTGCAGTATCAATTCTTGACCCCTATGAACTTGCCCCTGATTTTAGACAGAGGAGATACGGATGTTATACACAGTGTCTTCAGGTTAGCTTCCCAACCTCATTTAGCTTTTCCATCAGGGTTTTGATGCACTAATGCTGTTGCAGCAACACTGCTTGTTGGATTCTTACCTTCATCGATGAAAAGTCATTTCTCTGCCTATTTATGCAGTGTGCTTCATAAAGGCTTCTTATTGAGTTAGATTCTGGCGGCAGCTCATTTGAGTACGTTCAGCATTTTCCACAGCCCTTTTTTTTTAATTTTTGGGCACCAAGGTTTTTAAAACCGGGGCCCATTGGGGCAAAATTCCCCCAAGGTTTTTTGGAAATTTGAAAAAAAAAATTAAATTAAGCGGGGTTTTTTTCCCCCCCTTTCCTTTTTAAAAGGGGGGAATTGTTTAAAAAATTATTATCTGTGTTTAATCATTTTTTTGGTTTTCCCAAAAAAAATTTGCCCAAGGTATATTTGGGGAAAGGTTTTTGGGAAAAAAAAAACTTTTGTTTTTTTCCGGGTTTTTAGATTTGTAGCCTTTTTTTTTTTTTTTAAAAAAAACCCCAAATTTTAAAATTTGTCCATTTTCTCGTGAAAATCGTCCCTGACCATGTCAGTTTTTTTAGATGAGAGATGTCTGTTGCCACAATATTGATCTTATCATCCAGAGTTCCAGTAGTCACAGATCACAGTTAACAGTACAGATCTATTTGGCGTGGCAGCTCGCTGAAGTCTGGTGCAGACACTGACTTGTTGGTTCTGCCGAACACACTGTTAGAGTATTGTCTCTGCCACTGCCTGTAGTCTGCAGTAGTGCCTGTATAACAGTGCACATGGACCACCTGGCATTGGTGGGTGAGTTTGTTTAGCATGGCCTGTGCTTAGGACATCATATTGGAGAAATGGACGTGTGCGTTCCCACACAAGTGGAAATCAGCGGGTTTTTCCAGCTTTGCTAAAAAAAGTTGGGGGCTTTTTTTTTTTGGGGGGGGGGGGGGGGGAAAAGGACTGAAGATCTTTCTCACCATGTCCCAGCCCCTTTGTGAGTGACTTTGGCCAGCTGAAGGTGCACTCTGTATGTGGTCTTGATAGCCACTGTCTGATGTCTGACGGTTACACCCTTTATGACGGGTCACTGCCAATCATACAGGAAGATGCGATTGTCCGTCACAGCCGTACGATTTACCCCATTGTCACCTCGCCAGAGGGAGAAGGTTCTTTCCCATGCTGGCTGTGTCATGAAATTGAACAGGACAGTCCTCGCTCTCACTTCCCTCCTCTAACATTTGTAGGTGACAGTGGGCGACTATTGCTGACTCATTCACAGTATGCAATGGCTGGGGTGAAGTTTGTACCAGAATCTTGGATATACGCTAGGTCATCCACATCAAATTTCTTTTGCGAACTGGAGCTCGGGTATCATAATGTCTCTTCTGATGGTTTTGTGCCATAACAGGTTATTACGTGCTGCTGTATTGATTTTATCAATCAGACTCTTGAGATAAGTTGCTGGTGGATGTCTCGGGGAATGTATGTTATAAAGTCCGAATAGAATCTCCTCAATACATACTGTCTAATAACGCATAGCGTAACCCATACTTTAGATTTATGGAAGACTAACTCTCAGTAGCCGATAGTGGCTTTAAACCCGTCAATAAAAAGACCCTCACTTGGTCTGACAGACTACCAGAGTGCTCTTGCTGGGGTGTGGATGCAAAGGCAACATCAATGAATGTGTTGATAAAGTAGCATTTAATTTTGGGTGCTGAAATAGAATGTTATTGGATCCAGGGAATCATTTATTGACAGTAGTCCAAAGTGCTTCTGCTATTGTATTTACTTTGACATTTGCCCCAGTACTACACAGAGTGTGTGCTTTGACACCTCTCCATTGTTATTGTCTCACTAGTGGATGCTATAGGTTGGATTAACACCTCTGTGTCTTGCCTGGTCAAACTCCCATTGTGGTGTTGTAACTACTTGTCACTTGTCCCAGTAGTACTCTTAGTAATCACTGTGACATCTACTCCATTACAATTGTCCTGACTGATGGACATACATGGACTTGGTCTGCTATCATTGTGTTTTGGTTGGCCATACCCAAAAAGGGGATGGTGGGTTTTTAGTTTCATGGTGATTTATCTATTCCATCACCCTTTCTGTGAAAGGTGGGGGGGTCACAATGAGACTGGGCGCGGTGACTACCAATGAAATGAGGGGGTCACAATTGAAAAAAATGGCTGGAAAGCGAGCACTTAATATTGCAGTGCAACAGGATGTGTGCCTGGTGTAAACATTATCATTGTGAATGAGGTACTAAGCCTTGTCTGCTACAAGAACTACTTAACTGGCTGCCACCTGGCACTATACTGCAGTGAAGCTCTGTCTTCTACAATGATGGTCTGTGAGAGGTAAAAACACTACTGTTTGATCGTTGTGTCTTGAGAGTGTGAAAGCCCTACTGTTTGATCGTTTGTCTGTTGGAGTGTAAAAGCACTACTGTTTGATCTTATGTTTCTTTTTTGGGAGTGTGAAAGCACTACGTTGATCGTTTCGTTAGTGTTTTTTTCCCCCGTTGGGAGTGTGAAAGCACTACTGTTTGATCGTTGTGTCTGTTGAGAGTGTAAAAGCACTACTGTTTGATCGTTATGTCTGTTGAGACTGTGAAAGCACTACTGTTTGATCGTTGTGTCTTTGGGAGTGTAAAGCACTACTGATTTGATCGTTGTGTCTGTTGATAAAAGCCACTGTTTGATCGTTGTGTTCTGTCTCTGAAGATGGTCAGCAGGACACTTAGTTGCCCTCATTTGTTCACAACAACCAGGGTTGGCATTGGGCATATAACTCTTAGGCGTGGAACGGTCTTTATCTCAGGGCCAATCGTGGTCAGGTAATTCAGGTGAACCTCAACATCTGCTAAAGGCACACAAGCTACATTGACTAAAACATGTACTTAAGCTGTATTTGTAATAGACGTTTATGTACTGTTAGTAAGCACATCCTTAATTGCATATGCTGTAATTATAAACATTATTTGTTTAATTGTATTAAATCTGCAATTAATAAGATAATAAATACAAGTTTAAGTTATGTTGGCCAGCAACTAAAGTTAATTGGCACATAACATGTAGCACAGTTTGATAGTTGTGCTTGCAACATGTTTAAATTGTGAACAAATCTGGTTCATAGGAAGTTGTGTCACATTTTTACACATTCAAAAGTTATAACCACAAATTTAGTGAACTTGTTAATGAGTAAAGGAACATAACACATTCTTTATGTGCCACAGCTTTTTGAATAGTCAACATTCCATGTTGTGGAAATAAATCTATCATAATATGTTTGTGCTGTCACCTCATCCATGTGGATGTATGTCACATGACGGCTCCTCCCAGAACATGTGACACTATTTTCCTGATGGAACCAATGTGTGGGAGTCTCTAAGCTGGTGTTTGTAATGATGTTTACATTATGTAAACATCAGTTGTTGTGAAGCATCTCCGTTATTGCATATGCTGTGAGATGTATAAACGTTATTTGTTTAATTGTATTGGCACAGTCTGCAATTTAGATATATACAAGTTTAAGTTCTGTTGGCCATTGTTCAAGTTCTGTTGGAACAGTTCTGTTGGCACATAACATGTAGCACAGTTTGATAGTTGTGCTTGCAACATGTTGTGAACTGTGAACATCTGTTGTTCTGGAAGTTGTGTACAGTTCTTTAGCACATTCAAAGTTATAACGTGTCTGTTGGCAATTCTGTTGGAACTTGTTGAAGTGCTGTACATACGGAACATAACTGTACATTCTGTTATGTGCCACAGCTTCTTTGGAAAGTCTGACATTCCATGTCTGTGGAATTATCTGAGTGCATATGTCTGTGCGTGTCTGTTGCACCTGTTGGAACATGTCGCACGTGTGGATGTCACTGTGTCTGGACATGACGGTGTCTCAGTGTTTTCCCGGAACATGGTTGACAAGCTGTTGGACGTTCTGTTGGCCAGTTCTGTTGGCACGGTGTCTGTTGGACATTTGTTGGAGTCTCTATGTCTAAGAGTCGTTACTTCTGTGGCAGTGATGTGTTGCCGTCGAGGTTTGTTGGCACGTTCTGTGGCACATGTCTGTTGGCACAGTGTCTGTTGGAACAGTGTTGTTGCACGGTTTCTGTTGGCACTGTTGTGCAGTGTTGGCACGGTGTTCTGTTGGCACGTGTCTGTTGGCACCTGTGTGCTGTTGGCACAGTGTCTGTTGGCCGTGTCTGTTGGCAGTGTCTGTTGGAACAGTGTCTGTTGGCACAGTGTCTGTTGGCATGTTGTTGCATTCTGTGGCTTTGGCACTGGTGTCTGTTGGCAACGTGTCTGTTGGCACGTGTCTGTGCTCTGTTGGCACTGTGATGCTGTTAGCACAGTGTCTGTTGGCACTGGTGTCTGTTGGAACAGTGTCTGTTGGCACGTGTCTGTTGGCACGTTCTGTTGGAACAGTGTCTGTTGGCCGGTTCTGTTGCCATTCTGTTGCACTGTGATGTCTGTTGGCACTGTCGCTCTGTTGGAACAGTGTCTTTGGCACGGTGTCATGTTGGCACTGGTCGTCTGTGGCACGGTGTCTGTTGGCACAGTGTCTGTTGCAGTATATTGTTTGGTGATGTAGTTGGATCCTACCAGCCCAATGCAACATAGACCAGAGATTCCAGGAATTGACCCTGCTTCTGCAAATACCCTCTCCAAGTGTAGAGATGTAGCCAGTTCTCCTGAAGATTCAGCTGATACCAGAGTGACCTTTACTGTTGAGTGTTGACCTGTCTGGTAACTACTAAAAGTCAGCTGCACCATTGGTGAATCGGAAGTGTTTATTGACCCATAAAAATATACATAATACAAAATTTAACAAATCATCTACAGCAGAGATTATGAAATAATATTGCATTAGTGCCACTGTGCACTAAAATGACAAGTAAATGCTTACATGTTTTAAATAAGAAATAGCAGAAAAGTAGTTATCAGTAGTTATGAGTTGTTGTTGTAGATAAACTAAACAGGGGTCAAGGAGACTGTCACTAGGACCATTTTGGTCACTCTTGTGGCAGCCACCCCCTTAATTAAATAACAACTAAATACAGTTGGCTATCTTGAACACTTTCAGTGGGATCATAATAAACACATGTACACACTACAGTAAATAACTTTAACATTAGAATGACATTACATGTAATAAATGTCAAATCTCAACAACAACAACAACAACAACAACAACAACAACAACAACAACAACAACAACAACAAAATTGGTACATTAAATTATCTCATAAGCTTGCAAATTATTACAACCTTATAGTTAGATAACAGTACTTAGGATATGTACAATATACACAGGTATCTAAAATAAAACACTATAAAATAGTTCCTTGATTGTTATAACTGTCCACAGTTCATGAAGAGCACATTATTTTGTAATTCTGTAAAAAAAAGGATGCACTTCCTTGACTTCACCTGATCTGTGGGAGAGAGTTTGAGTGCAGCACCTATCCCATCTACAGGCCCTTTCCCAACAAATTCCAGATCACTTTGATGCCATGTCGTTTGGAGAGTTTGTTTTCGGGGGAGGAGCCGCATCGCGTCCAGAATATTCAGAGCAGGTCAAAATTTGTGGTACTTAATTACAGAAATCTTATGTTCTAACCTGGCATATTTTACCTTGTTTCCACAGCATTTAATATGAATGTAACAGAGTTAGAATAAGACTTCATTACAGATGGATTTTTATCAGATACTTATTCGTCCCTCGGATATTGCCCCAGCCAGTAAAAAAATGTGTTATTATTATTACATGTACACATTTATATCTATATAAAATAATATATGCACTTGTTCACTCTACATTGCTCCTGTTTACTCTACATTGTTCATGTTCACTCTATATTGTTTCTATTCACTCTACATTGTTCCTGTTCACTCTACATTTTTTTCTGTTCACTCTACATTGTTACTTTTTTCTCTACATTGCTCCTGTTCACTTTACATTGTTTCTTTTCACTATACATTGTCCTGTTCACTCTACACTGATTCTATTCACTCTACATTGCTCCTGTTCACTCTGCATTGTTTATGTTCACTCTACGTTGTTCCTGTTCACTCTACATTGCTCCTGTTCACTCTGCATTGTTTCTGTTCACTCTACATTGTTCCTGTTCACTCTTCCTTGCTCCTGTTCACTCAACATTGTTCCTGTTCACACTACATTGCACCTGTTCACTCTGTATGAATCCTGAAGAATAATATGACTACAGACAGTTGTGAATATTTGTGTACAAATTGTCTAATTTTTTACTTTGTGTTCAACCCAAAGTGGTGGTTTGAGGAGTTTGCTTTGAGTAGATTAAGTTGTACAGTAATGCAGTACAGGACGGTAGTTTCTCAAATGTAACCAGACAGACCACCCATCCCCTTCCCCCTCCCCTCTTATTTCTTATGTCTACTACCCCCGTCTACTATGCCACACACCCTTTCACTACATTTCAGAAGTGTATACTTCAACCTCAACAAACCAGCATAATCATCACAACATTGATGTTGGCTGATTACTAGAAGAAGAAGAGGGTAGAGGTATATAACTAAGACATCCTGATTAAACTTACTGAGGGTAGCTTGATAATTGGCAAGCTTCATCTATCAAATAGGCAGGAAATGTGTCCTATTCCATCCAAGTTTGGAATTCTCTTATGTAATGATAGTAGAGGACAACAATGTCTGACCCCAAGAGGTTCCATGTGCACGATCTGAAGCAAGTTACACTTACCAGGGGGGTACTAAGTATTAACACTTGTAAAGATCAGGCCTGGAGAAACAATAATTTGTATCGGATAGTTAATATTAAGTAATGAACAGGGATAGGATTTTAAAATAATGCAAATGTTTATGTTTGAACAGGGAGAGTGTCTTAATAGAACTATGAATATAAAGGGAAAGTGGAATAATAACCGGGATATGTGTCATCCATGTTTGATGATAGTTGCTGTGTCTGCACTTGACAGTGTCATCCACATTTGATAAAGGCCCGGCAAGCTGTGTCTTCACATGACAGTGTCAGCCATATTTGATGATGGCAAGGCAAGCTGTG
>JAODUO010003193.1:0-15640 GCA_025642075.2 Ridgeia piscesae
CCATAGATCTGTAGTATCTAGAGGGCTACGCTGAGCAATAATTCAATTTATTCTTTCAGAAGTACTCTTTTCGCAGCTTTCTTCTGAGGCTTCTTTCACAGAAGTCTGGCCCCTACTCCAGAAATTGGTGCACTTGACCCCCAACCGGAATTAACCCTATCAACCCCTTCTCCATCCCCCTGCTAAACACAGCCGTTCTTCTAGCATCAGGAGTCACAGTAACTTGAGCCCACCATAGGGTAATAAA
The DNA here is from genome assembly GCA_025642075.2 of Ridgeia piscesae. Lineage (NCBI taxonomy): Eukaryota > Metazoa > Annelida > Polychaeta > Sabellida > Siboglinidae > Ridgeia > Ridgeia piscesae. Next base: position 248 of record JAODUO010003193.1, read on the forward strand.
CAAATCTCGAACAGAAACTCTTCAAGCCCTTTCCCTTACAGTAATCCTAGGAGTTTACTTTACTTTCCTTCAAGCAGGAGAGTATATAGAAGCCCCTTTTACTATCGCCGATAGAGCCTATGGTACCCTATTTTATGTCTGTACAGGCTTCCACGGAATACATGTCCTAGTCGGAACTATATTTTTATCTGTGTGCTTAATTCGAACATTTCTATATCACTTCTCCGACGGGCATCACTTTGGATTTGAAGCAGCAGCTTGATACTGACACTTTGTAGACGTAGTTTGAATCTGCTTATATCTCTCTATTTACTGATGAGGTTCTTAATATTGTAAAATAGTGTACGGAGCACGAAAGTCTTTGATCCTTTAAGCCTTGGTTCAATTCCATGATTTACAAATGACTTTGTCTCTAATTTTATCATTCATAGCAACTTTAACCTTTTCCCTAATACTCTCCTTTAATCCTGTAACTCAAGGGACATTTATTCTACTAATTGCATTAACTTCTACTGTAATACTTTTATTAATATCTTCTTGATATGCTATTATCTTATTTCTAATCTACATCAGGGGGATACTAGTAATATTTGCTTACTTTTCTGCCACTTCCCAAAACTCCAAACTAGAGATCAACTTTCTATTCCCCTCTATAATTGCAATATTTATGATATTTATAACGATCTTTGTTTTGACTCCCCTCATTTAAACTCAAACTTCTTTCCGTCTTCAATTAATTCTCAAAGAGACCTATTTACCTCATCAAATATTCCTATCTTAATTTTTTTAATCTCCATCCTCTTCCTAGCCTTAGTCTGTATTGTAAAAATCTGTCTAAAAGACAAAGGACCCTTACGCCCATTTATTATATATGTTTAAACCCATCCGTAAATCAAACCCCGTCTTAAAAATCCTCAACACAGCTTTAGTGGACCTTCCAGCCCCAATCAATTTATCAACCTGATGAAACTTCGGGTCCTTATTAGGACTCTGCCTTGTCCTTCAAATCGCCACAGGACTTTTCCTCTCAATACACTATGCATCAAACATAGAAATTGCATTTTCCTCGGTTATCCACATCACCCGAGACGTTAACTTCGGATGACTAATCCGGGCCCTACATGCTAACGGAGCCTCCGCATTTTTCTCTGCATATACCTCCACATAGGACGAGGGCTATATTACTCCTCTTTCAAACTAAAAGAAACATGAAATATTGGAGTAATCCTCTTCATCTTAACTATAGCAACAGCCTTCGTAGGCTACGTTCTTCCATGAGGACAAATAAGATTCTGAGGTGCCACAGTAATTACTAACCTCTTTTCAGCAATCCCTTACATTGGCCAAGACTTAGTCCAATGACTGTGAGGAGGCTTCAGAGTCAGTAATGCAACTCTAAACCGATTCTTCGCCTTTCATTTTCTTCTCCCTTTTATTCTAGCAGCAATATCTGCTATCCATCTTTTATTTCTTCACCAAACAGGGTCCAACAACCCTTTAGGACTATGTAGAGACTCTGATAAAATTCCATTTCACATTTATTACTCCGTTAAAGACATCGTAGGATTTATCGTTCTACTAATAGCACTAATCCTATTCTGCTTATTATGCCCCAATCTTTTAATTGACCCCGACAACTTTCTCCCAGCTAATCCCTTAGTAACCCCAGCCCACATTAAACCAGAATGATACTTCCTATGAGCCTATGCAATTCTTCGATCTATCCCTAATAAACTAGGGGGAGTGTGCGCAATATTTCTTGCCATCTTACTAATATTTACTCTTCCCTTCACCCCTCAACAACGTCGAGGAAACCAATTTTACTTCCCCAATCAAGTTCTATTTTGAATATTCTCTGTAAACTTTCTTCTCTTAACATGAATTGGAGGCTGCCCAGTTGAAAGACCTTTTATTACTTTAGGGTCACTATTTACCGCTTTCTATTTTATATTTTTCATCCTAAATCCTATTTTATTTTATTTTTGAGACCTCCTTCTCTCCCCTTCAAAATATAACTTTAAGTTAACCTAAACTAAAGGTCTTCAAAGCCTTCAATGGAAGTATCCAAGTTATGATGATAATAGACATCTTTTCATCCTTCGACCCAGGACTTAGAAACATTAACTCTAACCTATTCTGAATTCCCGTAATTTTAATTCCTTTTCTTCTAAACCTTTCCCTATGGGTGATACCTACCCGTTCATTTTGACTTTCATACAGCCCTATTAATTTAATTTTTCTTCAACTTTCTCGGACCTCTAGAATTCACTTAAAAGGGCTATCTTCCTTAGTAACCCCCTTATTCATCTTCGTAATATTTATTAACTTCATAGGCCTAGTCCCCTACATATTTAGGGCCTCAAGCCACCTCCTATTCACTCTATCCTTAGCCCTACCATTATGGCTCTCCTTAATTATTTCAGGAATTCTTCACTCTCCTTCCTCATTCGCCGCAAGACTCCTTCCTAGAGGGGCCCCAACATGACTAAACCCCTTCCTAGTTCTAATTGAAACCATTAGAATTTCTGTACGCCCCCTTACCCTTGCATTCCGGTTAGCTGCAAATATAAGAGCAGGTCATATTGTTCTAAGATTAGTCGGTCTTTACGCAACTACCGCATTATTTTCAAGAATTTCCTCCTTTGTTCTCCTTCTTGCCATTCAGACAGGCTACTTTATATTTGAAGTAGCTATTTGCTCCATTCAAGCTTATATTTTTTGTCTTCTTATCTCTATATACGCAGATGATCACCCAATAAATTAGTAGCCAATAAACAAACAAGTAAACAAATAACAAATAGCAAATAATGCATTATGGTTTCGGCCCATAAAGAGGAACTTTTCCTTTGTTTTATTTATCCATTTATTATATATATATATATATATATATATATATATATATATATATATATATATATATATATATATATATATATATATATATATATATATATATATATATATATATATATATATATATATATATATATATATATATATATATATATATATATATATATATATATATATATATATATATATATATATATATATATATATATATATATATATATATATATATATATATATATATTATACATATATATATATATATATATATATATATATATATATATATATATATACGTGTACAAGTACAAATCACAACTATCTGCCAGGCCATTTTGTGACCATAAAAACTATAAATCCTTATGACTTAAACTTTAGTACTTCTTTTTTTACTCGGCTCCCGCATAATTGCCTTTTCATCTAAATTCCCACTATAACCTCTATTTTACTAGACACCCCCTCCCTAAGTCAACCTCCCCATAAATAGTAGAGAAATCCCCTAATAAAAACTAACAAATACAGGTTTTCGCATCATTAAACTCCCTCTTTAATTTCAACATCTACTTAAGTTACTGTAGTTTAAACAAAACATTGAATTGTGGTTTCAAAAATGCTATACAGCCAGTGACCATGGCACCTTTTCGAGCATCTATACTTATATTCCTTTTCTCCTCCTTGTTACTCCCCTCTAGGCTATATCTTTTTTCATCTTCAACCTCAATCCTTCTGTCATGACACATCCTCTCTATTTCCTCAACTCATATCTCTCTTTCATTAATTACAGACCCCCAAGGACTTTTATTCATATCTGTAATTATATTCATTTCTGGAAATGTTTTGATATTTTCCAAGACCTACATAATAGAGGAACAAAATATTACTCGTTTTACCCACCTCACTATTCTATTTGTCCTTAGAATGAACATACTAGTCTTATTCCCTCACCTAATAATCTTACTCCTAGGGTGAGACGGATTAGGAATTACATCTTTCCTCCTAATCATCTATTACCAAAACCCAAAATCCTTAGCCGCCGGAATATTTACTGCCCTAACAAACCGAATTGGTGATGTTCTAATCTTAATTAGAATCGCCTGACTTCTCCAAAATGGAAACTGAATTATTACCAACGTTTGAATAAATGAACTCTCTCCGATAATTATTTTATCCTTAACTGTCGCAGGGATAACCAAAAGAGCCCAAATCCCTTTTTCTAGCTGACTTCCAGCAGCTATGGAAGCCCCAACCCCTGTCTCAGCTTTAGTGCATTCATCTACTCTGGTGACCGGTGGGATCTTCCTCCTAATCCGCTTCTTCCCCCTTTTTAAATCAACTACAATTCTTCAGTTCCTTCCTTCTAATTATAGCTTCTCTTACTATATTAATAGCAGGCCTGTCCGCAATAAATGAAATAGACATGAAAAAAGTAATTGCCCTTTCAACATTAAGTCAATTAGGCTTAATAATAATAAGCCTAGCACTCGGAATACCCTCCTTAACTCTCTTCCACCTTTTAACCCACGCCCTATTTAAAGCACTCCTATTTATCACAGCCGGAAGAATTATCTTATATGCATCTCACAATCAAGATCTCCGCTTAATAGGTCTATCTAGCCCTTCCATCCCTATAACCTCTACCTCTATACTAATTGCTAACATAGCTTTATTTGGGGCCCCTTTCTTAGCTGGATTTTATTCTAAAGATTTAATTTTAGAAGAAATCTTACTTAACCAAACCAACTCATTAATCTTTTTTATTGCCTTCTTTGCTACAGGACTCACTGCTGGGTACTCCCTTCGCATAATAATAATAATTTTATGGACCCCAAAACACTCTATTCCTTGCTCAAACCTAACAGATAAAGATTTCCCAATTATTACCCCTATGTTCCTGATAACCCTTACAGCCATCCTAGGAGGGAGAGTCTTAAACTGAATTCTAATTAGCCCCAATCAACCATTAATCCTCCCTTTTTCACAGAAAATTTTAACCCCTGTTGTGATCCTAATAGGCTTAATAACAGCCTGACTATTCTCAGGCCCTAACTTAACCCCTATATTTATTAAAACTCCCATAACCCTTCATTCTTCTTCCTCTATATGATTCCTGACTCATCTCTCTACTCAGAACATAATCGCCTCTCCCTTAAAAACCTCTCATCTACTCTCCTTAACAGGAGAAAACGGATGATTAGAGTTAGCAACCAGTCAAGGCACACTTATAACCCTAACCGCAATTTCCTCTAAATCCCAACTAATCCAGTCCAAGATATTTAATAAACTACTCCTAATTAGAATATTTTCTATAGTCCCATTAATCATATTTTTATGCCTTGGTAGCTTAAACTTAAAGCAAAGCATTGAAGCTGCTTAGATGATCTTATCCCAAAGCAATATAAATAGTATATAACATTACATAAGTTTTTCGTACTTAAAATACAGTACTTACTGTTTTATATAGCCACAAATCTAAAATTCCTCAGAAAGTAGTTTAAACAAAACTCTGCCTTTGGGAGGCAAAATTCCATTCTCCTGGCTCTCTGAAAGCTATAGAAGCCGAAATTATAGGCATTGGTCTTGTAAGCCAAAAGGTGAAATTTTTCCTATAGCTATGACCATCCACCTATTACTTCCTATCCTCGTATCCTCCTCCTTAATATCTTTTATTCTTCAACGACGACATTTACTAATAGCACTTCTAGCCTTAGAAAGAACCACTCTAATGACAATAATCTTTGCAGCCTCTATTTACGGTGCTCCCTCACAATTTAATATTATTATTATTTTAGTAATCATAACCCTGGCTGCCTGTGAAGCAAGTCTTGGCTTAGCATTAATAGTAATTATAACCCGTTCTTACGGCTCCGACTCTGTAAAACTCCTCTCCATTAATAAATGCTAATAATAATTATTCCCCTACTTACCATGCCCTTACTATCAAATGCTTGATTTATTTCCTCCTCTTTCATTTTTATTCTTTTCCCTATTGCCTTTATCTCTCTAACAAATCCCTACCCCTGAACTCTTACTTTAAGCTCCCTATGTTCTATAGACTTAATAAGATCTTCTCTAATTATACTTACCCTATGAATTTCTAGACTAATAATCCTAGCAAGCTACAAAATTAAACACTCAAATAAACTCCCACAAAATTTCATTTCTATATGTATGCTTTTAAGAATCTTTTTAATTTTAACTTTTTCCTCAAGGAACCTAATTCTATTCTATATCTTCTTCGAGAGATCCTTAATTCCAATCTTAATTCTAATTTTAACTTGAGGCTATCAACCAGAACGTCTTCAAGCCAGAATATACCTCATAATATACACATTGACAGCCTCTCTACCTATACTAGTTATAATCTTCTTAATTTATTCTAAAAATAATCATCTATCTTTTCTCCTTCAATCCTGAAGAGCCCCCTTACCCAATTTGATTAACAGTTGATGATTAATTTTAATCCTAGCCTTCTTAGTAAAAATACCTATATTCTCACTCCACCTATGACTTCCTAAAGCCCACGTGGAAGCCCCCGTAGCAGGCTCAATAATCCTTGCAGGGGTGTTATTAAAACTAGGAACATATGGTTTAATACGGATATCTTTAATCTTCACTCAAATAAACAAACAATTTTCCTCCTTTATTACCCCCTGGCACTTTGAGGAGCTGTCATTACTAGTTTAGTTTGTATACGCCAAACAGACCTTAAATCCCTAATTGCCTACTCCTCCATTGGACATATAGGAATCCTACTAGCAGGGATCCTAAGCTCAACACAATGAGGGTGACAAGGAGCTATATCAATAATAATTGCCCACGGATTGTCTTCCTCCGCCCTTTTCCTTTTAGCAAATTCCACCTACGAGCTTACCCACACACGAAGTATTTTTTTAACAAAAGGAATCATTATTCTATTTCCTACTCTTACCTTATGATGATTTATTGCAACAGCTGCAAATATAGCAGCCCCTCCTTCTATTAACCTCTTAAGAGAGATTCTCTTAATTACAGCAACCCTCTCTCAAACTTCAATTCTAGCAATCTTCTTAACAATCCTAAGATTCTTAACAGCCGCTTACTCTTTATTCTTATTTGCTGCTACCCAGCATGGGGCAACTGCTCCCTCATCAATCTACCTGCCCCCCTAAATTCATCTTTTTTTTAAATTCCAGCCTTCATCTAATTCCTATTTTCCTCCTTATTATAAAACCTGAAATTATTTGTAATTGACTCTAACCTTATAGTTGAATCTACAACATTAAATTGCAGCTTTAAAAGTGTATCCTTACTAAGGTTTAGTAGAATAAGCTAAAATAAGCTATTGGGTTCATACCCCAAACATGAGAATTCCTCTTCTACTATACAGTTTGATTCTAGCTCAATATTAGCTCTTCCTAAGAAAAACACATGCAAACCCTTATAACCCCGTGAAAAATCATTTTTAGTTAAAAAATTTAATATTAATAATTTAAAACATGATAAAAGATCAATATCATCATAATCATACCTTAAAGCACCCTCACGCCTGCAGTGATTAATTCTGTAAAGTCTAGAAATACAGCTCCGGCTATAGGAACCTAGAGTTGGTAAAATCCGTGCCAGCTACCGCGGTTAAACGGCAGACTCAAGCTAATAATCTCGGAAATTATGGCTTCAGATAATAACCTTTTCAAAAGAAGTCTAATTCTATCAATATTTCAAATCCAAACATATCTTTATAACATCCCATGAAAGCCTAAATAAAAACAAGGATTAGATACCCTTTTATTCTAGGCCCAAAATTATCCAGGGCACTACAAACACAGGTTTAAAACCCAAAGAACTTGGCGGTACCTAAATCCAATCAGGGGAACCTGTCCTTTAACTCGACAATCCACGAAAATTTTACCTTCTTTTGAATACCTCAGCTTGTATACTGCCGTCGTCAGCCCACCATAAAAATGTAAGTGAGCTAACAGATTTTTATCTTCACGTCAGGTCAAAGTGCAGCCTATGAGAAGGAAGAGATGGGTTACAATTTAAATTCTAAATATGAATTATTAATGAAAATAAATATAAAAGTGGACTTGAAAGTAATTAAAAGTAACATACTTTTATGAATATGGCAACCTAAGGTGTGCACACATCGCCCGTCACTCTCGCCGAAAGGGGAGATAAGTCGTAACATAGCAGGTGTAATGGAAATTGTACCTTCAAAATACAGCATCTAAAGAATGCCTTTCACTTACACTGAAAAGAGAATTTTTAAAATTTATTTTGAAATATCCTAAACCCTCTATTTTTCTTTAAACTTGAATAAAAATCTATCTACAACTCTATCATCCCAAATCTCCGCTATCTTAGTACTGCAAAGGAAATTATAAATTATTAATAAGTAAAAATAAAACCTTATACCTCGTGCATTATGGCTTAGCAAGCCAACTCTAATTCTAGCCTATCCCGAAATCTTCACGAGCTGATAAACATTTGTATAAGAACTCACTACCGCATGTTTCAAAATGCCTAGAAAAATTTTATCAGAAGCTACATACCTACCGCGCAAGACTATAGCTGGTTCCTAAAAGCTTCACATTAGTGAAACAAGATATATTCTCTGATAAATAATAAAGGAAAAGCTCTATTATAAAAGCTAATTTCGAATCCTACCCCCCAAAGTAAGCTTAGAAACTGCTAACTTTTAAATAACGTTATAGTATAAAAACTCTTTTACAAAATCATAAACAAATTGCTACAACCTATTAGGGATTATTTATCAACTTTCCTAAATAAAAATTCTGCTAAGATTAGTATTCATTCCCTCCTACAACACCTATAAAACCCCTTTCCCCAAAAATGAAATTCCTTATTATAAGGAACTCGGCAAATACAAGCTCCGACTGTTTAACAAAAACATTGCCTCTTGATTTATAAATAAGAGGTTCATCCTGCCCAATGACTTTAGTTCAATGGCCGCGGTACCCTGACCGTGCAAAGGTAGCATAATCACTTGCCCCTTAATTAGGGGCTGGCATGAATGGACACACGAAAGCTTAACTGTCTCATAATAACTAATAAAAATTAATCTTTAAGTGAAAAAGCTTAAATTCCATTGCAGGACAAGAAGACCCCGTTGAGCTTTATTCTCTATAGACCACCACTAATATTTACTATATCATAAACCTAAAAAGAATTTAGTTGGGGTGACTAAGGAACATCAAAATCTTCCTTTTATTAACCAGGGCTATTACCCAAAACAATTGACCCATAACCATGAACAAAAAAATAAGCTACCACAGGGATAACAGGCTAATCTTTCTCAAGAGCCCAAATTGTCAGAAAGGATTGGCACCTCGATGTTGGCTTAGGGGCCCCTAATAGTGCAGAAGCTATTAATGGTAGGTTTGTTCAACCTTTAAAACCCTACATGAGCTGAGTTCAGACCGGCGTAAGCCAGGTTAGTTTCTATCCTCAATATAAATCTTTACATAATAGTACGAAAGGACCTTACTGTAATAAAAACTTTAACCTCTATGAAATCAACTAAACCCTTTTAACAAAAATTCTCTAGAAAAAATATAATAGGTTGGCAGAATAGTGCATTTGATTTAGGATCAAAATATAGAATTTTATTCTACCTATTAACTTTAAGCCACCCTAGTTTAATCAAGAACATTTGGTTTGCATCTAAAAAGTGGAATCTTTCCGAGTGACATCCTCCGGATTATTGTTTCGAAACACTTGATTTTGAAAGTCAATAATAAAGGTTCAACTCCTTTATAATCTTATCTAAAGTGGCAGAAAAATGCATTAGGTTTAAGCCTAATAATGAGGCCCACCTCCTTAGATAATGCACCTCCTTATCTGTATCCTAATTAACTACCTATTAGTAATAGTAGCAATAGCTTTCTTTACTCTACTAGAACGGAAAGTTCTTGGTTATATCCAAATTCGAAAAGGCCCTAACAAAGTTAGATTAATAGGCCTACCTCAACCATTTGCTGACGTAATTAAACTCTTTACCAAAGAAGTCTCTTTTCCAAGATCCTCCAATCTCTACCCTTTTATCTTCAGTCCTATAATAGGCCTAGCCTTAGCCCTTCTCTTTTGATCTCTTTACCCTTACTCATCTCCTTTATTCTTCCCTATATATGGGGCCCTTCTCTTTCTCTGTATTTCAAGCCTAAACGTTTATGCCACATTGATTGCAGGATGAGCTTCAAACTCAAAATATGCTCTCCTAGGAGCAATTCGAAGAATTGCACAAACAATCTCCTATGAAGTCAGAATAGCACTTATTCTACTAAGCGCCTTAATCATCCTCCTTTCTTTTAACTTAATCCTAATAACTTCTTCTCAGTGATCCTCTATTTCACTTCTTCTCCCTCCATTATTTATAATTTGATTTATTACTACCCTAGCAGAAACAAACCGTACCCTTTCGATCTCTCCGAAGGAGAGTCAGAATTAGTTTCGGGATTCAATGTAGAATTTAGGGCAGGAAGATTCGCCCTAATCTTTATAGCAGAGTATACCAACATTTTAACCATAAGACTATTTACTTCAGTTTTCTTCTTTGGAATAATCCCTTTAGGAATCTTTACGGACATCCCTCTAGTATTAAAAACAATATTCTTTGCCTTTCTCTTTATCTGAGTTCGAGGAACCCTTCCACGAATACGATATGACAAACTAATAAACCTGGCATGAAAGAGATTCCTCCCTCTTTCCCTCTCCATAATAATTTTATCAACCTCATTAATTATCATTATCTAGATATCGCGCCGGGCAAGAACGGATAACTCTGATGATGTTAATCACGAGAGTTCCACTCTCCGATATCAATGAACCACTAGAGAGCTATTCCTCAGCATTGGCCTTTTAATCCAAAGAAAATAATCTCTTTATTTCTAGTGAATGACAACAAGATTTTACCCAGTAATTTTAGCCACAGTAATCCCCCTATAGTATTCGCTATCGCCTGGATCCTAAGTAACCGACCCATCCCATCAATAAATAAACTCTCTCCTTATGAATGCGGCTTCGACCCAAAAACAACGCTCGTCTACCTTTCTCCCTCCGCTTCTTCCTCCTTGCGGTCCTATTTCTAGTATTTGACATCGAAATTGTACTTTTAATACCTATCCTCTCTCTATTTTTAAACCCTATATCAACTCTCTTAGGAACTACAATCTCTATTATCATCCTAATACTAGGATTAATTCATGAATGAAATGAGGGATCCCTAGACTGATCATCCTAACAAAATATGTTAGGAACAAAATATGACTTCTAATCATATCTTGAGCCGTTCAATTCGGCTCATATTTTTATGACAGTTTTTACTCCTGCTACTCCTCTCTTTATTAGAACACTTATCCTAAGAACTCTATTAGCAATTTCAGCTTCTCATTGACTTCTTTTATGATTAAGCCTAGAACTTAACCTCTTAAGATTTATTCCTATTATTATAATTTCAAAATCTCTACAAGAAACAGAAGGAGCTATTAAATACTTTATAGCACAAGCCCTTGGCTCAGCCTTAATTCTATTAGGAGCTCTAATAATTTTCAATCCTTTCATCTCTCCCCAAATTAGGATCATTCCAATTATTCTAGGAGCAATAAATAAGCTAGGCCTCGCCCCCTGCCATTTTTGATTTCCCAATGTAATAGCCTCAATTTCCTGATTTTCCTGTTTAATTTTAACTACATGGCAAAAAATTATCCCCTTAATAATCCTGATCTTCCTTCCCTTACCCATATTACTCCATTCTTAATAATTACTGGAGCCCTTAGAAGCTTAATTGGAGGAATCGGGGGAATAAACCAAACCTCCCTCCGCCCACTACTAGCCTACTCCTCCATCGGACATTTAGGATGAATAATTTGTACAAGAGCCATCTCTTCATCAATAGCAATTATCTACTTCTGTTCCTATATCCTAGTCATCCTCCCAATCATACTTCTTTTAATATCAAAAAACATCTTCTCTAACATCCAACTATTCTCTACATTCAAATCCAAACATTCCTTTCAACTCTCTGCCGCAACCTTATTTATATCCTTAGGAGGACTTCCACCACTATTTGGATTTTTTCCAAAATGAATAGCCATCCAAGCAATATCCATAAGACATATACTTTTCCTTCCACTGACCCTAATCCTAGGGGCCTTAATAAACCTATACTTTTATCTAAACCTGTCCTTTCCTATACTAATCAACTTACTAAACCCCTCATTTATAAAAAAAAAAAGAAAGAATTACTCTAGCCTCCATTTCTTCTCTAATTTTAGGGGTTAGACCTATTTGTTTATTCTTAATTTATGCGTTGACTATATTCAACTAATCACAAAGACATTGAACTTTATACTTTCTAGTAGGAATCTGAACAGGCTTAGTAGCCACTAGAATAAGACTTTTAATTCGAGCTGAACTTGGCCAACCTGGGACTCTTTTAGGTGATGACCAAATCTATAATTGCTTAATTACAGCCCACGGTCTTCTAATAATATTCTTCGTAGTCCTTCCTATCTTGATAGGAGGATTCGGAAATTGACTAGTCCCATTAATGTTAGGGGCGCCAGATATGGCTTTCCCTCGTATTAATAATCTAGGATTTTGACTAATTCCTCCCGCAGTTATTCTTCTTGTAATATCAGCCTTTATTGAAAAAGGTGCCGGGACAGGATGAACAGTATATCCTCCCCTCGCATCTAACATTGCTCACGCAGGCCCATGCATTGATCTAGCTATTTTCGCTCTCCACCTCTCAGGTGTCTCTTCAATTCTAGCATCTATTAATTTTATTACTACTGTAATAAATATGCGATATAAAGGCCTACGGCTTGAACGAGTTCCTTTATTCGTATGAAGAGTAAAATTAACAGCAGTTCTTCTCCTTCTTTCAATTCCAGTTCTTGCTGGGGGACTAACTATACTTTTAACAGACCGAAATCTAAATACTTCCTTCTTCGACCCTGCAGGGGAGGAGACCCAGTACTTTATCAACATCTATTCTGGTTCTTCGGTCATCCTGAAGTCTATATTTTAGTCCTCCCTGGATTCGGCCTAATTTCTCATCTAGTAGCCCACCATTCAGCTAAACTCGAACCATTCGGCTCCTTAGGAATAATTTATGCCATAATAGGAATTGGACTAATTTGGGATTCCTTTTTTATCATCATATTTTCACTTTTAAGACGTAGACACCCGAGCATACTTTTAAGCAGAAACTATAATTATTCCCTTTCCAACAGGAATTAAAGTATTCAGATGACTAGCCACCATCCACGGATAAAAAATTAAATATGACACTCCATACTTTGAGTATTAGGATTCATTTTCTTATTTACAGTAGGAGGCCTTACTGGAATTGTAGTGGGAAACTGCTCCTTGACATTATGATACACGACACTTCTTTTAGTAGCTCATTTCCACTACGTTTTAAAGGGCTGTATTTCTATTTTGGGGGGAATCACCAATTCCCCCTTTTTACAGGTGGACCCTTCATCCCCGATGATCAAAATCTCATTTTTTTTGTATTTACAGGGGTAAATCTAACTTTCTTCCTCAACACTTTTGGGACTTGGGGGATCCCACGACGTACTCTGACCCCCAGATGTATATATCATGAAACGTTCTTCCCAATCGGAGCATTCATTTTTTTCTCCTCTCCTATTCTTCATTTTCTTATGTGAAAACCTTAGCTTCTCAACGAGGTGTATTAGCTTCACCCCATATGCCAACAGCCTTAGAATGACAAGAAACTTTTCCCTCTAGACTACCACTTTCCAAAAACAGGTCAAATTATTTCCCCCTTCATTCTCAATTTTTTCTCTATATAAGCGAAGCCAATTTTGGTCTAACTGTTAATTAGAAGCTAGTCTTCCAGACCTGCTTAGATGGCCCACTGAGGAAAATTTTAAATTTCAAGACGCTGCCTCACCTATCATAATTCAATTAGTAGCTCTTCACGACCACGCACTTACTATTATAACTAGTTTATTTTTATTTCTATATACTTTATAAAATCTTAACAACAAGTTTACATTCGAACACTCCTGAAGCACAAGAAATTGAAACCATCTGAACAGTTCTTCCTGCCAAATTTGTCGTCCTTGCCCTCCCTTCCCTTCGCCTTCTCTACCTAATAGACGACTTCCCCCACCCTTACAGAAAAAACAATTGGGCATCAATGATATTGAAGATATGAATACTCCGACTTCTTAAACTTGAATTTGATTCTTACATGCTCCCTACCGAAGAACTTCAAGATGGGAATTTCCCTTATTAGAAGTAGACCATCGAAAGTAATTCCCCTGCAAACAAAATCCACTTTCCAGTAACCCTGCAGACGTAATTCACTCATGATTTTCCTAGCCTAGGAATCAAACTAGACGGAATTCCGGGGCCCCCTAAACCAAACAACCCTTTCTATTAACCGGCCAGGAATTTTCTATGGCCCCTGCCCGAAATATGGGGGAAACCCTCATTTATACCAATTGCCCAAATAAGCCATCCCTCCTTCACCCAATGAGTAATAACTTTTAAATAAATTTTATTAAAAAAAATATAGGACTGTCGCCCCAAATTACTAAATATATGAATTCTGAATGCCTCATCTAGCCCCCCTAAATTGAATCCTCCTCCCTCTTTTTTTTTTTTATTCTCCCCACTTTTACTCGCTTCAATTACCTGATGAAACCAATTAATTTCGTCCCTCAACTCAAATCTAAACAGGCCCATTCTATATCCCCCTTTAAAAAAGAAAATAAAAAGATGGCCGAGTTATAGGGAGAAGTTTTAATCCTTCCCACGGGCTTTTCCCCTTTTACTTTCTCAGTATAAATTTGTACAATTGCCTTCCCAAACAATAAGTTTGACATTCAAAGAAAGTAATGTCCGCCAACCTTTTCCCTGTATTAGAATATAGACCATGACCATTTCTAGTCGCCGTCGGTGTTTTAGCCATTACATGCGGGGCCCCAGCATGTTTCCCCTCACGGTGCCCCCTGCCTAATTATTGGTTTAACACTTACCACTTTAACTTCAATTATCTGATGACGAGATGTAAATTTGTGAAGGAACTTATCTAGGCTTCCATAGATCTGTAGTATCTAGAGGGCTACGCTGAGCAATAATTCAATTTATTCTTTTAGAAGTACTCTTTTTTGCAGCTTTCTTCAGGGTTCTTTCACGAAGTCTGGCCCCTACTCCCGAAATTGGGGGCACTTGACCCCCCAACCGGAATTAACCCTATCAACCCCCTTTTCCATCCCCCTGCTAAACACAGCCGTTCTTCTAGCATCAGGAGTCACAGTAACTTGAGCCCACCATAGGGTAATAAACAAAACTCGAACAGAAACTCTTCAACCCCTTTCCCCTTGTAACTAGGAGTTTACTTTACTTTCCTTCAACGGAAGTTTTAGAAGCCCCTTTTTCTATCGCCGATAGACCTTTGGGACCCCATTTTATGTCTGTACAGGCTTCCACGGAATACATGTCCTAGTCGGAACTTTTTTTTATCTGTGTGCTTAATTCGAACATTTCATATCACTTCTCCGA
>JAODUO010003194.1:0-5000 GCA_025642075.2 Ridgeia piscesae
TTTTCTACTTTTTCTTTTTGTATCTCCCCCCGTGTCTCTGTCAGTGTCAAAGGACCCCCAGCAATAAATTCAGGCCCGGTACTACTACACAGGTGGTACTACTAACGGGCTGGTACTACTAACAGGCTTACTACTATCAGGCCGGTACTACTACACCGGCTGGTACTACTACACAGGCTGGTACTACTAGACAGGCTGGTACTACTAGACATGCTGGTATGGTACTAATACACCGGCTGGTACTACTACACCGGCTGGTACAACTACACCGGCTGGTACTACTACACAGGCTGGTACTACTAGACAGCTGGTACTACTACAGGCTGGTACTACTACGGGCTGGTAGTACTATACAGGAAGGTATTACTATACAGGTTACTACTACTACTTACACAGGCTAGTAGTACTACACAGGCTGGTACTACTACACCGGTGGTACTACTACCCCGGCTGGTACTAAAACCCCGGCTGGTACTACTACACAGGCTGGTACTACTACACCGGCTGGTACTACTACACAGGCTGGTACTACTAGACAGCTGGAAACTACTACAGGCTGGTAGTGCTATACAGGAAGGTACTACTATACAGGCTGGTACTACTACTACTACTATACAGGCTAGTAGTACTACACAGGCTGGTACTACTACACAGGCTGGTATACTACACAGGCTGGTACTACTAGACAGGCTGGTACTATACAGTTTCTAACACATTTCTTATAGTTGTTCTTGTTTTTGCCTGTAGGTTTTTCTATATTTTCTGTTCCAGCGAATAAGCACAGGATGTAGTTTAAATCTCTCGAGAATTGTTGCACTGGTGCACACTAATAAGCAGTGATATGTCAGGAACAACTCTCTCTACTACTTCAGCAGATGGGACAGTCTGATTGCATATCGATTAGTTACATATTTATTTATAATCAAGATAGGCTAGATAATTTGGGAACACTCTGTATATATCGAATGACCCGCCATCGGAAAGTAACGTCATCGACGAATACGCCACAGCCTCAAACTAATTAATACTTTGGGGCGGGAAAATTGGCAGATGTAGAGGTTTGAAATTGGTGGTGTATAAATTTAAAAAACAAGCGGAAATATTGATTGATAATATTATTCTTGTGTTAAGGTTATTCATAAAGTGGTACTGGACATATATTGAGTAGTAGTTTGGGTTAAAGTTTGTTAGTTAACAGTATTTTTGAAAAATTAGTATAGTGGGTGATAAAAGGGTAATCTGGGTTTCGACAAATTGTAAACAAGATTGAGCAAATCTCTTTATTTGATATATATATAAGAGATAAAGCAATAAGAGTAACAACTACATATGTAAGTAAAACTGTGAATAGGTATCATTGTTATTAAAAATAAACAAGCGTTTTAGTAGGAGACCCTTGTTTATTTGTTTATATAGGTAGTGTCCAACGTTTCCGCTAGGGAACGGTACCAGTACAGACTAAATTTATTGTTCATGGTAGCATAGGTAGTAAGTTGTTTATAACATAAAGTGTGCTGCATTGTGTACAAAAAAACAAACAGTCTTTCTAAAGACTAATTTGGGTTTAAACTAAGATTGTTTTTGACAAATCGTAATATGGCACCGGGCAAGCGGCAATGAAGGCAAGGAGGCACTTGGTGTGTAACCACTCCCACAGCTTGGTGGATTTTGCCGTATCGGGGTGGGGAAAAAATTTGGTCAGAGACAACGGGGGGGGTTTACTTCCAATGTTTAGGGTGTTGGAAAGTGGACTGTCTGACAGCAGAGTTAGCTAGGCTAAGGATATTGTGAAGGGGATGCAGAGTGGAGGGGGGTGATTGAAGGACAACAAATGGAGAAAGAACAACAGGAAACATGACATGCGGGAAGGTGACGGGGGAGAAAGTGACAGTAAAAAGGAGGGAGGGACAAGGGGACAAGAGATAGAGAAGTAGATGCGACAGGGGGTAAGAGAATGGAAGAAAGGAAGTGAGAGGTGATGTGACCAAACGGAAGTCAATAACAAGGACGATGACAGGAAGAAAAGAGACCGGAAAGAAAGGAACAACAGAGAAAGCGGCAGTGGGAATAGTCAGCAACCAGGGAGATGCAAAACGAAGGAGCTACTCTGAAGCAGTGATCGAGGGGGCATTGGGAACAGAAAGGGTATTTATGGGAGACTCCTTTTGCGAAAGAAGACAGGACATTAAGCAAAGGAAAAACGTTGTTGTTTGTTTTCCCGGGGGGTAGGATAGAGCATGTGACTGAACGGGTAGAGAACGTATTGGGGCATGGCCAAGGGGGTCTTATTAGTACATGTGGGGACGAACAATGCAGACAGGGATGGAACAACCAGGATAGTAAAAAATACAGAGATTGGTAGAGACACTGAAGAAGACGAGAGTTGAACAGATCATACTCTCAGGAATCTTGCCAGTGATGAGGGGAAGGGGAACAAATTTAGAAATTGCAAGAGGATGGCAATTAACGGACTATTAGAGCAGATTGTGAAGAAGAAGGAGTTGGTTTGTAGATTTGTGGGGATATTTTGTTGGTAAAGAAGACATGTTTATGAGATATGGCCTCCATCTAAGCGGAAAGGGCGAAATTTTCCAGAACCTTCTTCGATCGATGAAAAGGGAACAGGTTGCAATTTTTTTAAACTAGTTTCGCGGGGGGATACACAGAGAACCCAAATACTAAGGATAGATAAAGATAGCAAAAAGACATCAGCAAAGAACAGCCTGGAAAGCCCTAGGAATTTTGGGTTTTTAAATGTGTTTGTTTAAATGAAAGGGAGCATAGTAAAAAAAAGAAATGAACTAACATTATGGTAGAAGATATTGACCCTCACATAATAGGTATAACTGAATTTGGGGCCCACACCCGATATATCAGATGCCGAATTAGGAATGACAGGGTATGTAATGTTTAGGAAAGATAGATTGGGGAAAGAAGGGGAGGCGGAGTTATTTTATATATTAAAAAATTTCACCAAGCTTATGAAATAAAATTAGAAAAAGAAGCAGAATGTGAAGAACTTCTGGTGTAACATAGTTACAGGAAACTCAACATTAACTGTTGGGTTAGTGTATCGGAGTCCAAAATAACATGGAAGAGAATAAAAAAATAATGCTATCAAAGAAGTGAGTAAACGGGACGTATTATTATGGGGGTTTTTAAACCCATGGGATATACAGTGGACATCTCTACAGAGTACCGGGAGAGAGGATCAAGAGTTTTTAAATTTAGTACAAGAAGTTTCCTTTCTCAACATGTGTTAAAAGCAACCAGGGGCGGAACGTGTTAGACATAGTATTGACTCACAGAAGGAATTTGTTGAAAATGTCAAGATATGTGAGCCACGGGGGTGTAGTGATCACAACCAGATACATTTTATCATCAAAGTAAAGGGAGAAGGAATAGAAAAATAAGGTACAAAAAAATTTTTTCACAGGGAATATTTAGCAAAGATAGACTGGAATAACACACTGAAGAATAAGACAGCAACAGAATGCTGGAATATTTTAAAAAGTGAAATTGACTGCGTCGTTGACAAATTTGTCCCCTGAAAAAAAAGGGGGAAAAGGAAAAAAGAAACACTTATCGAAGGAAGCCCTTAGAAAATCAAGTACAAGCAAATGATGTGGAAGAATATAGACATACCGGAAGTGAAGAAGACTATAGCATTTATAAAGAAGCACTTAACCAAGCTCAGCTGAAATAGAATTCAAAGAGAAGCTACGAACAAAAATAGCTTTTTAAAATAAAACATGACGCAAGAGTTTTTATGCGTATGTTCGAAGTAAACAGAAAGTTCAGGATAAGGTCGGTCCTTAGAAGGTAGTGATGGAAACATAATAACAGAGGGATTCTTAATGGCAGAAAAACCCAAAAGAGTATTTAGTTCGGTGTTTACCCGGGAAGATATTAGTATATTACCAGTATTGAGACTAAGTTCGAAGGGAGAGTTTGACTATTTAGGACAACTAATTGTAACCCCAACAATGGTAGCTATGAAATAAGAGATATGAAGGATAATAAATCACCTGGAGTGGATGGGATTCCTCCCAAATTTTATTGGGAAAATTTTAGAACAAATCAGCATACCCCTTGCAACAGTGTTCAATTTGTCATTGAGGAGGGGAAAAGTTCCGTTAGAATGGAAAGAAGCAAACATTATACCATTATTTAAAAAAGGTTCGAGAAACATCGGTGATTTGCAAACTATTAGAAATACTAATTAAAGATCACCTGGTTGATGTTCTTGTTAAAAATAAATTGATAAACCCATCTCAACATGGGTTTTTAAAAGGAAAAAAAGCTTTAAAAAAAATGTTATGTTTTTTGGGAAAATGTCACAAAGTGGCTAGATGAGGGGTAACCAGTAGATATAATCTACTTAGATTTTAAAAAAACCTTTTAAAAGGCCAACCAAAGACTACTACTTAAACAAAGGCCCATGGCATAGAAATGGAAAGATCAACTGGGTAGAAAAATGGCTTATTGATAGAAGACAAAGATGTGTTGATGGGGAGGTTTCAAACTGGAAAGCGGTTTTGAGTGTTGTACCGCAGGGATCAGTACTGGGACCTATTTTATTCTTTAAAATATATCAATGATTTGGATGATGACATAACAAGAAGGGGTTTAAGTTTGGGACGAAAAAAAGTGTTTAGGAAAATTAAAAGTGATGCAGATAGACAGCATTTACAAGATGATCTTTTAAGTTGATAGTATGGTCTGAGAAGTGGCAAATGCTGTTTAATTTTTGGGCCTTCACACAGGACATGGGAATGAAGATGCACAATATACAATGGGTGATACTGTACTAAATACTACACCTTAAAGGAAGTGAAGAAGACTATAGCATTTATAAAGAAGCACTTAATCAAGCTACAGCTGAAATTAGAAATTCAAAGAGAAGCTACGAACAAAAAATAGCTTTTAATATAAAAAATGACAGCAAGAGTTTTTATGCGTATGTTCAAGTAAACAGAAAGTTCAGGATAAGGTCGGTC
>JAODUO010003194.1:10000-16135 GCA_025642075.2 Ridgeia piscesae
CATTCTTGAATTCCCCAAACAATGGGGAATAGACCAGCCGATATATGACAAAAAAATGGGAATTTTGGTTTTGTGACAAAAGCGAGATATGGCAGACCTTAGATTTCATCATTACAAAATATATGGATATAGGGTCATCTCAGATTTTTTTTTTTGAAGGCGTTGGGCCATTTTCCCGGGGGGGTCCCCAGTAAACATATTTTTTTTATTTTTGTGAATTTTTTCGGAGAAGATCAAAAAATAATAAATTTGAAATGGTTTCCCCAAATTTTTTATTGATAAAAACGACGTTAAAAAGCAAATTTTGATTATGAGAAAATAGGTTTACAGGTCTTTAAAAAGGGTGCCAACACCTTCAAGGGCGAAATCTGTGATGGCCCTATTGCATATATTTTTGGGAAAAGATGAAATCTGGGGTGTCCAAATGTCAAAACATCATAAAACCCAATTATTCCCTTTTTAATGGAGCTAGGGCTCTGCCGACTATTTTCTTTAAAATTGTTTTCTTGGCTCTAAAAAAGCCCTTTTTTAACTTCTTACATTTTAAATTTGGAAGCATTTTTTTAAATTTTTCCCTTTTTTTTTGTTTTAAATTAATTAAATTATTTTTTTTATATCTTTTCCAACTGCATCAAAATTTTTATGGATTTTTTTATTTTAATTTGATATTTTAATTAAATTTATGTATTCATATTTTAACTGTGTCATTTTTTTTATGTTTTGAAAAGGCGATATAACCCCGGAAACGCTATAAAAATAAAAAATTATCATTGTTATTAAACCCATGTTTTTTTTAAAAAAATAGAGCGGGACACCTCCCCGTGCTCTCTTTCTAAGGAAGAACGGGACACCAAACCCCGTTATCTTTCTCCGGATAGAGCGGGACACATAACCCAGTGCTCTCTTTCTAACCGGATAGAACGAGACACATAACCCAGTGCTCTCTTTCTAACCGGATAGAACGAGACACATAACCCAGTGCTCTCTTTCTAACCGGATAGAACGAACACATAACCCAGTGCTCTCTTTCTAACCGGATAGAACGGGACACATAACCCAGTGCTCTCTTTCTAACCGGATAGAACGGGACACATAACCCAGTGCTCTCTTTCTAACCGGATAGAGCGGGACACATAACCCAGTGCTCTCTTTCTAACCGGATAGAACGAAACACATAACCCAGTGCTCTCTTTCTAACCGGATAGAGCGGGACACATAACCCAGTGCTCTCTTTCTAACCGGATAGAACGAGACACATAACCCAGTGCTCTCTTTCTAACCGGATAGAACGAGACACATAACCCAGTGCTCTCTTTCTAACCGGATAGAGCGGGACACATAACCCAGTGCTCTCTTTCTAACCGGATAGAGCGGGACACATAACCCAGTGCTATCTTTCTAACCGGATAGAGCGGGACACATAACCCAGTGCTCTCTTTCTAACCGGATAGAACGACACACATAACCCAGTGCTCTCTTTCTAACCGGATAGAGCGGGACACATAACTCAGTGCTCTCTTTCTAACCGGATAGAACGGGACACATAACCAAGTGCTCTCTTTCTAACCGGATAGAACGGGACACATAACCCAGTGCTCTCTTTCTAACCGGATAGAACGAGACACATAACCCAGTGTTCTCTTTCTAACCGGATAGAACGAGTCACATAACCCAGTGCTCTCTTTCTAACCGGATAGAACGAGACACATAACCCAGTGCTCTCTTTCTAACCGGATAGAACGAGACACATAACCCAGTGCTCTCTTTCTAACCGGATAGAGCGGGACACATAACCCAGTGCTCTCTTTCTAACCGGATAGAACGAGACACATAACCCAGTGCTCTCTTTCTAACCGGATAGAACGAGACACATAACCCAGTGCTCTCTTTCTAGCCGGATAGAACGAGACACATAACCCAGTGCTCTCTTTCTAACCGGATAGAACGAGACACATAACCCAGTGCTCTCTTTCTAACCGGATAGAGCGGGACACATAACCCAGTGCTCTCTTTCTAACCGGATAGAGCGGGACACATAACCCAGTGCTCTCTTTCTAACCGGATAGAACGACACACATAACCCAGTGCTCTCTTTCTAACCGGATAGAGCGGGACACATAACCCAGTGCTCTCTTTCTAACCGGATAGAACGACACACATAACCCAGTGCTCTCTTTCTAACCGGATAGAGCGGGACACATAACCCAGTGCTCTCTTTCTAACCGGATAGAGCGGGACACATAACCCAGTGCTCTCTTTCTAACCGGATAGAGCGGGACACATAACCCAGTGCTCTCTTTCTAACCGGATAGAACGAGACACATAACCCAGTGCTCTCTTTCTAACCGGATAGAGCGGGACACATAACCCAGTGCTCTCTTTCTAACCGGATAGAACGAGACACATAACCCAGTGCTCTCTTTCTAACCGGATAGAACGAGACACATAACCCAGTGCTCTCTTTCTAACCGGATAGAGCGGGACACATAACCCAGTGCTCTCTTTCTAACCGGATAGAGCGGGACACATAACCCAGTGCTATCTTTCTAACCGGATAGAGCGGGACACATAACCCAGTGCTCTCTTTCTAACCGGATAGAACGACACACATAACCCAGTGCTCTCTTTCTAACCGGATAGAGCGGGACACATAACTCAGTGCTCTCTTTCTAACCGGATAGAACGGGACACATAACCAAGTGCTCTCTTTCTAACCGGATAGAACGGGACACATAACCCAGTGCTCTCTTTCTAACCGGATAGAACGAGACACATAACCCAGTGTTCTCTTTCTAACCGGATAGAACGAGTCACATAACCCAGTGCTCTCTTTCTAACCGGATAGAACGAGACACATAACCCAGTGCTCTCTTTCTAACCGGATAGAACGAGACACATAACCCAGTGCTCTCTTTCTAACCGGATAGAGCGGGACACATAACCCAGTGCTCTCTTTCTAACCGGATAGAACGAGACACATAACCCAGTGCTCTCTTTCTAACCGGATAGAACGAGACACATAACCCAGTGCTCTCTTTCTAACCGGATAGAACGAGACACATAACCCAGTGCTCTCTTTCTAACCGGATAGAACGAGACACATAACCCAGTGCTCTCTTTCTAACCGGATAGAGCGGGACACATAACCCAGTGCTCTCTTTCTAACCGGATAGAGCGGGACACATAACCCAGTGCTCTCTTTCTAACCGGATAGAACGAGACACATAACCCAGTGCTCTCTTTCTAACCGGATAGAGCGGGACACATAACCCAGTGCTCTCTTTCTAACCGGATAGAACGACACACATAACCCAGTGCTCTCTTTCTAACCGGATAGAGCGGGACACATAACCCAGTGCTCTCTTTCTAACAGGGCCAGTTGCTTGCCACACACCCCAGGATCAACGCCCGAGAATAATGACACACGACCACAATACATAGACATAGCATCTACACTGACATTGACCAATACCATTATAAGATTACGTGCACAGCCGTTAAGTCCCGGTGGTGGCGCACTGCCCAATGTTCTTAGAACAAAACTGGGACAAATGCAATTTGCGTGTTTGTACTCAAGGCGACGTCAAAAAGAAGGCGATCAATACGCAGAAAGCCCGAAAGTGCCAGGCGTAAACACTGCGATTCACGAGAAAAGATGTCCTAAATGAACGTGTGCCCTTTGTGAAAGGAACAGGCATCGTATATTAGAAGGACATAACTTTTCATGAACAGGCTTGGGGGACATTAACGTCGCAATCGCAGTTATGCAGGACTTTGCGTTAGACGATGAATAATACGGTTTTGTTATTACAGTTAGTATAATAGTAGTAGTAGTAGTAGTAGTAGTAGTAGTAGTAGTAGTAGTAGTAGTAGTAGTAGTAGTAGGCATTGTAGTATTATTACTACTACTATTATTACTACTGCTACGACTACTGCTACTACTGCTACAACAACAACAACAACAACAACAACAACAACAACAACAACAACAATAATAATAATAATAACAATAACAATAACAATAACAATAACAACAACAATAACAATAACAATAACAATAACAATAACAATAACAACAAAACTACAAAAGAACAACTACATACAACCACTACTACTACTACTACTACTACTACTACTACTACTACTACTACTACTACTAATAATAATAATAATACTTCTACTACTACTACTACTACTACTACTATTACTACTACTACTACTACTACTACTACTACTACTACTATTACTACTACTACTACTACTACTACTACTACTACTACTACTACTACTACTACTACTATTACTACTACTACTACTACTACTACTACTACTACTACTACTACTATTACTACTACTACTACTACTACTACTACTACTACTACTACTACTACTACTATTACTATACTACTACTACTACTACTATTACTACTATACTACTACTACTACTACTACTACTACTACTACTACTACTACTACTACTATTACTACTACTACTACCACTACTACTTCTAATAGACAGATGGATTGACACGCCCCGGCTAAGGCGGATAAACAAAGTTAAAAGGAAGCGTTTAAATGGAATTATGTAAAATGTGCAATTGACGTCTTACAAAGAGAGAACCAAGTCGAACGAGTGGGCACAGCAACGTAGAACGCCCTAGTTCCATGTCGCGCCATTCCATTGTACCATGGGTGTGGTTCCTTTCCCACCCTTCCTAAGATCCCACATACGCCACTGGCAGGCGAGCTGCGAAAACACAAAACAAACCCTCCTGGGTGTAATTAATAGTCTCATCAGTATCCACAACAAGGAGACTGCGCCTACTTTTACGAGAAAAAAAGTAGTTCACGAGGTCTTGCAATCACAATTCCCTGCTAGTGGTGATCCTATTAGCGAAACCGCAACTATATATATCCGTTATTCCACTCTACCCACCAGTGTGCGGAATACGGATGTGATGTCACTGCGCATGTGCAACGAGGATTGTGTTCGACTGTTTCAGGCTCCTGGCTTATTCTATAGCAGCTGAATAATAAAATGACTACTTCAGGATCTTGAATATTCAACATGGATTAGTTTTTTTATTTTAATGTTTAATGAATAAAAACCATACACCTACATAAAGGACCAACATTGTATTACACTTAGTTTTATTACAGTTACTCTGATTGCCAAATCATCAAGAAGGAAAACGTCCGATTTTCGCTAATATTGTTTCAGTTGGAATATATCAGATATGACATGCTAGTTCGTTTCTGCAAATGTGTTAACTGTGTTTGAAGTCACTGGATGGATTATTAACATACTTTTGCCAGAGAAAACACCATGACTTTCAATCTTCCATCCATCCTCCACACGCACACGCACACGCACACGCACACGCACACGCACACGCACACGCACACGCACACGCACACGCACACGCACACGCACACGCACGGATTTTGAGATGGGCAGGTCTGAACATCGTGGCTCAAACCTGATTCGCGATGGACAACATTAGACCACGGACTTATATGCACTGGACTGCTGTCTCCGGGTTCAAGGCCGCTAGAGTAGCGCAGCAAGGTCAACCTAGCACAAGATGTATAAGTTACTTCCGGTTGTCTGCTGGTTGCCGGCAATTTCGCAGTTGACCGCAGGAAAACATCGTTTTAATAAGACATTTGGATAAACTCTTACATGACACGTATGTTTAATAAAATCCTAGCAAATACATTGTTTGGAAAGTTGTTTTGAGTGAAGTATTGACGATTTTAAACGGCTAAAATGCGTTGCCGCGAAAAAATCATCGACCCAACTTGGCAACTACGAAGTACTAGTCCGTGTTGCAATTTATCAGTAAATGAAACCGTGGCTGCTTCGGTGGTTGGGGCAAACCCAGACTAGGGAAGGAAACAATTCATCAGTTTTAATCAAAATGAATGACTTGGGATTTAGTTACAGCCACGAGATGGACTTTAGGACCAGGGCCAACAGTATACAGATGGTCCCGAGACAACCCTCCCCCTCCACACCCCATGATCGTTACGGAAAATATAGTAGGTAGCCCTGCTGTAGGCACTTCAAAAAAATTACCACAGGATTTAGGCTTAAATGAAAGGTAATAAGTTAAAGATCACGTAACTTTTAAA
>JAODUO010003195.1:0-15000 GCA_025642075.2 Ridgeia piscesae
TCAAACGTGATATAAACCATTCAAAGTAGGATAAAAAAAACAAATAATTAAAAACAATTGGACCCCTAATGTTGACCAAGGGCTCCATGATCCCGTTAATCCCTTCAGAACTTTAACGTGGTGGACGTTTACGAACAATATCAGTATGTACATAAGTCATCTCGACAGACATCGCAATGTGTCTAATGGTACAAGATTCAAATAATTTAGATACAGAAGACTT
The DNA here is from genome assembly GCA_025642075.2 of Ridgeia piscesae. NCBI lineage: Eukaryota > Metazoa > Annelida > Polychaeta > Sabellida > Siboglinidae > Ridgeia > Ridgeia piscesae. The sequence continues at coordinate 224 of JAODUO010003195.1, forward strand.
AATAATATTTACTAACCTTCTTGCGCGCTTTGATGACTTGGCTACGGCGACGGAAGGATTCGACCGGTAACCCGTTTCGACGACTATCGTTGGTGATTAAATATCGCGCTAATATCGTTTGCACAGCTCCATACTTGAAAACTCGACGTCGCCGACGTTTCTGCGGATCTTGACCCAGTAAATACGGTGAGAAACATCCTATTCGAAGCAACGTTCTTCGAACGGATGTCCTTCTTCGAAGTTCGCGTATCTTACAACATTGTGTTTACAACGGCGATAGCATTGACGCACGCAATCGGACACGTGACTTTAAAGCCGGTTCTGCGTGCTGAGTGGTCAGACCACGGTCAGACAACAGGAAGAGGCGCATCATGGACGCCTCATGGGAAGCCGATGATTTCAGTAAAATTATCCACTTTGGAATTATTTTACTAATAAACCACTGACGTTAAAAATGTGATTACCGTTCAGAATGGTTGCTTTGTATTAGCTCTTTCACGTGCATAGCACTTAATATTTCCCTTTTGGTTCCCTTTTAGGTATTTCAGACCTCCTCCTTAAGCTTATAACGCAAACATGTAGAATCAAACCAACTTAGCTGTTGCTGTTGCTGTTGTTGTTGTTGTTGTGGTGGTGGTGGTGCTGGTTGTTGCCAGACCGGTTGGGGCTGTTGCCAACTTGATTGTGGTTGATGCACAAATGGTGGTTGTTGTGGCGGTTGGTACGACGGGTCGTAAGCCGGCGGGCCGTCCTCGGGGTTCATTCCTGCTCAAACAGACCACGGCAATGATTAATTACACTCAACAACAACGACAACAAAAATACACAGACGACGACGAAAATGACGACAACAACGTGTAAAACTGCAATACTGATGAAGAAAATAACAATAACAACAACAACAACAACAATCTTTTATCATCTTCATCACGATTGTCAAAATCCTGATTCTTGTCAATAGGACATCAAACATTAAAATCCACACTAATCGACAGCTAACGTCGTCGTTGTCAACAACATTGCCGTATTCACTCCAATTAATAACGTCGTAGTCTATCCAATTAACAACGTCGTCGTAGTCTATCCAATTAATAACATCACCGTAGTCACTCCAATTAATAACAACGCCGTATTCTATCCAATCAACAACGTCGTCGTAGTCTATCCAATTAATAACATCACCGTAGTCACTCCAATTAATAACATCGCCGTACTCTATCCAATCAACAACGTCGTCGTAGTCTATCCAATTAATAACATCGCCGTAGTCACTCCAATTAATAACATCGCCGTACTCTATCCAATCAACAACGTCGTCGTAGTCTATCCAATTAACAACGTCGTCGTAGTCTATCCATTTAACAACGTCGTCGTAGTCTATCCAATTAACAACGTCGTCGTAGTCTATCCAATTAACAACGTCGTCGTAGTCTATCCAATTAACAACGTCGTCGTAGTCTATCCAATTAACAACGTCGTCGTAGTCTATCCAATTAACAACGTCGTCGTAGTCTATCCAATTAACAACGTCGTCGTAGTCTATCCAATTAACAACGTCGTCGTAGTCTATCCAATTAATAACGTCGTCGTAGTCTATCCAAATTAACAACGTCGTCGTAGTCTATCCAATCTAACCACGTCTCGGGTTCATTCCTTCAAACAACATCGTCAATGATTAATTAACTCAACAACAACGACAACAAAAATACACAGACGACGACGAAAATGACGACAACAACTTAAAACAATACTGATAAGAAAATAACATAACAACAACAAACAACAATCTTTTATCATCTTCATCACGATTGTCAAAATCCTGATTCTTGTCAATAGGACATCAAACATTAAAATCCACACTAATCGACAGCTAACGTCTGTCGTTGTCAACAACGTCGTCGTAGTCTTCATAACAACATCGCCGTAGTCACTCCAATTAACAACATTGCCGTATTCACTCCAATTAATAACGTCGTAGTCTATCCAATTAACAACGTCGTCGTAGTCTATCCAATTAATAACATCACCGTAGTCACTCCAATTAATAACAACGCCGTATTCTATCCAATCAACAACGTCGTCGTAGTCTATCCAATTAATAACATCACCGTAGTCACTCCAATTAATAACATCGCCGTACTCTATCCAATCAACAACGTCGTCGTAGTCTATCCAATTAATAACATCGCCGTACTCTATCCAATTAATAACATCGCCGTAGTCTATCCAATTAACAACGTCGTCGTAGTCTATCCAATTAACAACGTCGTCGTAGTCTATCCAATTAACAACGTCGTCGTAGTCTATCCAATTAACAACATCGTCGTAGTCTATCCAATTAAAACGTCGTCGTAGTCTATCCAATTAACAACGTCGTCGTAGTCTATCCAATTAACAACGTCGTCGTAGTCTATCCAATTAACAACGTCGTCGTAGTCTATCCAATTAACAACGTCGTCGTAGTCTATCCATTTAACAACGTCGTCGTAGTCTATCCAATTGACAACGTCGTCGTAGTCTATCCAATTAACAACGTCGTCGTAGTCTATCCAATTAACAACGTCGTCGTAGTCTATCCAATTAACAACGTCGTCGTAGTCTATCCAATTAACAACGTCGTCGTAGTCTATCCAATTAACAACGTCGTCGTAGTCTATCCAATTAACAACGTCGTCGTAGTCTATCCAATTAATAACATCGCCGTAGTCACTCCAATTAATAACATCGCCGTAGTCTATCCAATTAACAACGTCGTCGTAGTCTATCCAATTAACAACGTCGTCGTAGTCTATCCAATTAACAACGTCGTCGTAGTCTATCCAATTAACAACGTCGTCGTAGTCTATCCAATTAACAACGTCGTCGTAGTCTATCCAATTAACAACGTCGTCGTAGTCTATCCAATTAACAACGTCGTCGTAGTCTATCCAATTAATAACATCACCGTAGTCACTCCAATTAATAACATCGACGTACTCTATCCAATTAATAACAGTCGTCGTAGTCTATCCAATTAATAACGTCGTCGTAGTCTATCCAATTAACAACGTCGTCGTAGTCTATCCAATTAACAACATCGCCGTACTCTATCCAATTAATAACAACAGCGCCGTATTCTATCCAATTAATAAATCGACGTACTCTATCCAATTAACAACGTCGTCGTAGTCTATCCAATTAACAACGTCGTCGTAGTCTATCCAATTAAAACGTCGTCGTAGTCTATCCAATTAACAACGTCGTCGTAGTCTATCCAATTAACAACGTCGTCGTAGTCTATCCAATTAATAACATCGCGTACTCTATCCAATTAACAACTCGCGTACTCTATCCAATTAATAACATCGCCGTACTCTATCCAATTAAAACGTCGTCGTAGTCTATCCAATTAACAACGTCGTCGTAGTCTATCCAAATAACAACGCGTCGTAGTCTATCCAATTAACAACGTCGTCGTAGTCTATCCAATTAACAACAGCGCCGTATTCTATCCAATTAATAACATCGCCGTACTCTATCCGATTAACAACATCACCGTAGCCACTCCAATTAACAACATCGCCGTAGTCTATCCAATTAACAACATCGCCGTAGACACTCCAGTTAACAACATCGCCGTAATCACTCCAATTAACAACATCGCCGTAGACACTCCAGTTAACAACATCGCCGTAGACACTCCAGTTAACAACATCGCCGTAATCACTCCAATTAACAACATCGCCGTAGCCTCTCCAGTTAACAACACTGTCGTCGTTAGTCTAATATTTGATTTATTGGTTGGAGTTGTCGTTTGTGACGAACCTTTTGGATTTAGGAATTCCTTATCTCAAAGATATTTGTATCATAGAATCAACCTTTTATTACGTGTGAAGATTATTACAATAACGGCGATAATTCTTTTCTCTCAATATAGAAGACAACTTGTGAAAATGACTACTGATCCACATAAGGAACTCACCCTCTTCCGGGTAAGGTTGCTTGGCGGCCATCTTGCACTAGAACAAACACAACAGAGGGCGATAAGGATTGAGAAACACAACCCATACAGGGCTCGAATACTGTTGGGTGTGAATACTCACAGATAATGAAAACTATTGACTATCTAGACATTCTTATGCGAACGTTATCGTACCTAACGTGCAATGTCCCCTCCGAATTTACTTTTTTATTTTACTGTTTGTTTCCTTTATATTTGCCATTGACATGTCAAATGGCGATGTAATAAAAACCGTAAAGGAAGTTATTTGGATTTCATTTACTTATAAATGCTTTTGCGATAGGATTTCGCCTGTCGGAGAAAACTGGAAACAGTGAACATCTTGAGAGGTGAGCAACTCTCCACTCAGAGAGAAGTAGTGCGAGCGAGATTAGTCATGATCAAAATATTGGAATTGTGTTCCCTATACGCCTTTTTGTTTGCCCAATGTTAGATGCAATGTTGGATTGAAGGCTTCAGTTGCTACAGTATCAATGTTTACAACATTGTCCAATGCTAAATTTACTTCCCGTAAATTAGGACGATGTTGTGTCGAAGGTGTCTTTAGATACAATAAAACATTCCCCTACTAAACATGCCAAGAATGCTGCTGTTTATGTATGTACATGTATAAGCCTCCAAGAAATTGACTTGTTATAACAAGACAGTTCTGGCACTTGACTGCACTGTCTCTGGCACGTACATCGCCAATTGCTATGTCGGTGGCCATTTAAACAGGACACCACGTGGATTTGGAATGAAAGGAATGAACGCCGTGCCTATAGGGAGATAGATTTCTAACGCTGCAAACTTATCGCATTAATAATATGAATACAAACTATTGACAATTTAATGAAGCGACGAGCTGTGATGTGTGTTGGTCTGAATGTGTGTTGGTCTGAATGTGTGTTGGTCTGAATGTGTGTTGTCTTTGTCCGGCGTGAGCGGCGCAAGATCACCCGATACCAAAACAAAGCTAACGAGCTCAACTTACAATGATATAATTATACCTGTACATTCTGCTACGATTATTCAGAAAACAGGCGCATTATTAGGTCTGTTATGACACTCGATAACACAGTAAATTATAAAGAACACAAATTGTAATTAGATGTACACATAGATTCGGCGTACACTAGGCAATAAACCAGCGGGTTGGTAGGTCTTTTATGACACTCTTTAACAAGACTAATTGTAGACAGTGTAACTGATATTGATGTTCTATTGTTAGTCGTTGTGTCTTCTATCCCAGACATGGTTCTATGCCAAAAGCAATCTCTGTGTATGTTACTGTACCGATTATCAAAGACAAGAACAGAGGAGTACACGACACAATAGTTAGAGGCCGATATGCCTTATTGTTCCAATATAATAGATGCTATACTATTCAACGTAATGGAGACATACTGACTAACTACGTCACACCAGCTTGGAATTAAGTCAAATCGGGGAATGGAGCTATGTGTGTTTGCTATTAAGCAACTACTTCGGTGTGACGCTAGAAGTAGGTCAACAGTCACGCATGAGTGGTTCCACATTACTCAGCAAAAACCAAGAACGTGTTTTACTAAACCTCTAGCTGCTCCATAGGTGTGCCTACGCCCTCTGAGCCAAGACATATTTTTTTCATTTAAACATAATTGTAATAATTGGCTGCAAAACATATTACAACAACGCTAGTATTCCATACGTATAATTACTTGCGGATACGGTATGCGACAAAACAATGAGTATAACATCCCGCGGAAATTAATAAATAAGTTCCACAAGTTCATACGCAGATGAATGTTGTCATTGTGAAGCGGAATCGGCAATGCGAATTTCCACATGTGACGTCAATACAGAGGTATAGTAATTATAGCAAATTAAATTTATGGTGTAAGCAGTGCAACTTGGTCTTAATTATATATATATATATATATATATATATATATATATATATATATATATATATATATATTTATATTCTGTATATTGTAAAATCTACTGATGAAATATGTGAAAAAGTAACATCATGTGTATAACAGTGCGACTATCGGTAATTGATAATATGTTATATCCACAACATAATTATTTATAATATATATATATATATATATATATATATATATATATATATATATATATAGTAACACGTTACCTTTCCGGCTCCTAAATGTCTCTTACGGAGCTTTCGGTGTCCTTCCAACGCCTTCAACAACCCAAGTTGGTGTCAGACGACTAACTCTCGGTCGTCAAACCACTTCGTCGTTGGTAATCACGTGACGGTATTCCTGCGTTCTTAATAAATCATGGATTGTCGTGACGAGTGCTGTGTCTACTAACAACAAATAAGGAGTTCGGCGTTGTTCTCTTTGATCAACAATTGTTTAGGCTATCGATTAATAGAGCCAGTAGTCAAACCACATAATGAACAGAGGTGATCCATTATGTGAATAATTATATGACAATATGTGAGTCAATACATTGACGAGAGGAACACGTGACCGTGACCAAGACAGCAATCACCGCTGTATAGAACCAGTGGCATGTATTTACCATTCAGTTAACAGTAATTGCGCTACTGCCTTTCAGCAGGAAAATAGAATTGGCGTCTACGGTTGTCCCGTCTCCCGAGATCCGAGATATGCAACTAGATCAGAACACTTAACGCATTGCTCCAAAATAAATAATTACGCATTACTGCTTTGATCGTTTACAACTATCAAGTGTGATCTAAATTAATGTGCAGCTATTTATAGATAATGATTTGTTGTACACACCGGTGAACGGAATAACACGTCTTGGTTAAAAAAAAAAAATATTGCAGTCGTAGTATTACTACTACTACACTACCTGAATCTCACACAAACCACCATTTACACTACCTGAATCTCACACAAAACTCGATCTACACTACCTGAATCTCACACAAACCTCGATCTACACTACCTGAATCTCACACAAACCTCGATCTACACTACCTGAATCTCACACAAACCTCGATCTACACTACCTGAATCTCACACAAACCTCGATCTACACTACCTGAATCTCACACAAACCTCCATCTAAACTACATGAATCTCACGCAAACCTCTATCTACACTACCTGAATCTCACACAAACCTCGATCTACACTACCTGAATCTCACACAAACCTCCATCTACACTACCTGAATCTCACACAAACCTCCATCTACACTACCTGAATCTCACACAAACCTCCATCTACACTACCTGAAACTCACACAAACCTCCATCTACACTACCTGAATCTCACACAAACCTCCATCTACACTACCTGAATCTCACACAAACCTCCATCTACACTACCTGAATCTCACACAAACCTCCATCTAAACTACATGAATCTCACACAAACCTCCATCTACACTACCTGAAACTCACACAAACCTCTATCTACACTACCTGAATCTCACACAAACCTCCATCTACACAACCTGAATCTCACACAAACCTCCATCTAAACTACCTCAATCTCACACAAACGTCCATCTACACTACCTGAATCTAACCCAAAGCTCCATCTAAACTACCTGAATCTCACACAAACCTCCATATACAATAACGGAATCTCACACAAACCTCCATCTATACTACCTGAATCTCACACAAACCTCCATCTATACTACCTGAATCTCATACAAACCTCCATCTACACTACCTGAATCTCACACAAACCTCGATCTACACTACCTGAATCTCACACAAACCTCCATCTACACTACCTGAATCTCACACAAACCTCGATCTATACTACCTGAATCTCACACAAACCTCCATCTATACTACCTGAATCTCATATAAACCTCCATCTACACTACCTGAATCTCATATAAACCTCCATCTACACTACCTGAATCTCATATAAACCTCCATCTACACTACCTGAATCTCATATAAACCTCCATCTACACTACCTGAATCTCACACAAACCTCGATCTACACTACCTGAATCTCACACAAACCTCCATCTACACTACCTGAATCTCACACAAACCTCCATCTACACTACCTGAATCTCACACAAACCTCGATCTATACTACCTGAATCTCACACAAACCTCCATCTATACTACCTGAATCTCATATAAACCTCCATCTACACTACCTGAATCTCATATAAACCTCCATCTACACTACCTGAATCTCATATAAACCTCCATCTACACTACCTGAATCTCACACAAACCTCCATCTATACTACCTGAATCTCATATAAACCTCCATCTACACTACCTGAATCTCATATAAACCTCCATCTACACTACCTGAATCTCATATAAACCTCCATCTACACTACCTGAATCTCATATAAACCTCCATCTACACTACCTGAATCTCACACAAACCTCGATCTACACTACCTGAATCTCACACAAACCTCCATCTACACTACCTGAATCTCACACAAACCTCGATCTATACTACCTGAATCTCACACAAACCTCCATCTATACTACCTGAATCTCATATAAACCTCCATCTACACTACCTGAATCTCATATAAACCTCCATCTACACTACCTGAATCTCATATAAACCTCCATCTACACTACCTGAATCTCACACAAACCTCCATCTATACTACCTGAATCTCATATAAACCTCCATCTACACTACCTGAATCTCATATAAACCTCCATCTACACTACCTGAATCTCACACAAACCTCCATCTATACTACCTGAATCTCATATAAACCTCCATCTACACTACCTGAATCTCATATAAACCTCCATCTACACTACCTGAATCTCATATAAACCTCCATCTACACTACCTGAATCTCACACAAACCTCCATCTATACTACCTGAATCTCATATAAACCTCCATCTACACTACCTGAATCTCATATAAACCTCCATCTACACTACCTGAATCTCATATAAACCTCCATCTACACTACCTGAATCTCATATAAACCTCCATCTACACTACCTGAATCTCACACAAACCTCCATCTAAACTACCTGAATCTCATATAAACCTCCATCTACACTACCTGAATCTCATATAAACCTCCATCTATACTACCTGAATCTCATATAAACCTCCATCTACACTACCTGAATCTCATATAAACCTCCATCTATACTACCTGAATCTCATATAAACCTCCATCTAAACTACCTGAATCTCACACAAACCTCCATCTAAACTACCTGAATCTCATATAAACCTCCATCTACACTACCTGAATCTCATATAAACCTCCATCTATACTACCTGAATCTCATATAAACCTCCATCTACACTACCTGAATCTCATATAAACCTCCATCTATACTACCTGAATCTCATATAAACCTCCATCTACACTACCTGAATCTCATATAAACCTCCATCTACACTACCTGAATCTCATATAAACCTCCATCTACACTACCTAAATCTCACACAAACCTTCATCTGCACTACCTGAATTTCACACAAACCTCCATCTACACCACTTTTTATCTCCCACTAATCCTCCAAGTGCCTGTCTGAGGCTTCTAAACCCACCTAACTACGCACCCCCTTCAGATCACTAGCGGAACGTAAGAATAATATTCTGTTGCTGAACTGTTTAGCAACAGTATACAATAATTACAATATCCACACATATCTTATACGAGGACATTTTTATTTACTCAATGTTATATTTATAAATGGAATTAAATCATTGCAGTGATTCTGCGCGGCTTGTATTGTTAATGCGGAAGTGACGTCACTGTAACGGTACGCCATTTCCGCGGTTATTTCTGCCCACATCTATAACGCGTAAAGAGAATTGACTACCGCGCATCTTCCTGGATCAAATCGACGTGCAACTGCAGGGTACTGAGGGCGACGAAGGAGAACCTACAACTTACAAGGTAGTAGAAAGACGTACAATACTACTAGCAATTTGTATAGCGAGAAGTGTTTCAAGTCTTATTTATGACGGAGTCTACTCTAACGTATGGTACTAGTTTCCTGCTAAAGCAAACCCGAAGCTCGTATATTATATAACAATAAACAACAAAATAAACGCGATATTAACTAAATGTGTTTTTTCGACATGATTAAACCGTGTACAATGCATATGATACAGCTAATGTGGTTATTTGCTATCAAATTGTGCAAAAGGGGTCACATACGGTCCGGTCCAGTTAGTATCGGTCTGGCATGATGACTAATTCGAGGTAAATAATACCAATTAGGTCCATACGATTCACCTGTAGCTCAAACACTAGGGTTACTAAGAACGATGTGGGGATAAGCATTTTACAGTGGTCAGGATGGCCGAGCGGTCTAAGGCGCTGCGTTCAGGTCGCAGTCTGGATCTCCAGGCGTGGGTTCGAATCCCACTTCTGACAATGTTTTTTTTCCTATTCAAAAATCATTGGTCAATGAAACCGAAGCTGTTGTCACGTAGTTTTAGCTAGGCACATCCTGTCAATAAGAACCCCACTTTGAATCATTACTGATTCAATTCAAATTATTAAATATCAAATTTCACAATGATTTTGTATCACATCAACAACGAATCAATCCATGCACAGGGTATTTGCGATATAATAATAATAATAATGATAATAATTAACTGTACCATCAAATCCGGGGCTAGTGTCCCATTCTCTAGTGTTTGCAATTTACTTATAAATCTATAACATGTAAAATCGCGCGCGCCTCCACACACACGCGCCTCCACACACACGCGCCTCCACACACACGCGCCTCCACACACACGCGCCTCCACACACACGCGCCTCCACACACACACACGCGCGGGCGGATAATGACGCATGTGTCTGATCAGCAAATGGTTGAGTGCTTTCAGTCTGCGTATCGGAAAAAACAGAAACTGCGCTGTTGTATGTTACAAGTGTCGTCAAAACAGCAATGGACAAAAAACAAAGAACCATCTTGCTTCTCGTGGATTTCAGTTCCGCCTTCGATACGATCAACCATAACATCTTGATTGGGCGGTTACGTTTGCGTTACGGCTTTGTTGGCAAAGCATTGGACTGGTTGACATATTATCTGAAAGAGAGGACACAGCGAATGGTAATCGGTGAGTGGTAATCGGTGACCAGTCGTCGAGTACAACTACTCTAACGACAGGTGTCCCGCAAGGCTCTGTCCTTGGGCCACTGCTCTTTTCATTATACGTTCAACCTATCGGTGACATCATACGAGCCCATGGACTATTCTTCCATCAATATGCCGATGATTTACAGGTATATACTCATTTTGACTTGACCCATTCTGCATTAGTGGCTGCAGTCAAGCAAATGGAAGATTGTTTAGATGAGGTAAAGGTCTGAATGGCACGGAATTCTATGTTCATGAACGAGCAAGACACAATATCTTCCGATTGTGCCTAAGTCTGGAGATGCAATCGTGGATAAATGTGTGATTCGCGTTGGTGTGGCTACAATTACGGCTTCGCTTTGTGTTCAGTGTCTTGGTGTTTGCATTGATAGGCACCTTGACATGAAGAAGCAAGTGTCGCAAACTATCAGTGCTTGCTCTTTCTACCTGCGCAACATTAGTCAAATTAGCCGCTTTCTCCCCAGACCGACAAAGGAACGCGTTGTCAATGCCATTATCACATCACGGCTTGACTACTGTAACGCACTCTTATACGGTACGTCTGCAGTTAACATCGCCCGTCTATAGCGAATACAAAACACGGCTGCCAGGTTGATTATGCGTAGCCCGCGTAGCGACAGTGCCACACCCTTGTTAGGCGAACTCCACTGGCTGCCCATTGTGTGCAGAGTTGATTTCAAGCTACTTGTATTCACTTAAAAAGCCATGCACAACGACGCGCCAGTGTATTTGTGGGAACTCATGTGCCCGTATAAACCGACAAGAACACTGCGCTCTGCGAACAATAACATGTTAGAAGTGAAGCGTACCCGTACCAAAGCTGTAGACTGCTCGTTCGCTGTCGCTCCTGCGTCCCTGTGGAACAATTTACCAACGGTCATTAAGACTTGTGACAATCTGACCAGCTTCAAACGTCTACTGAAGACACATTTTTTTCGTATCGCATATTAGTGTAATTCGACATGAACATTATTAATTTTTTACTAGATTATTTGGTAATATTATCAATACATAATTATACACTTATTTATTGGCATTATTGTTACGTAATTATTATGATTATGATTATTTTACAGTTTTAACATATACAAAACTAGTTATTACTAATAATAATTATACCTATACCAGTCTCATTGCAATGTAATTATACACTAGACCGGTTATTTTTTTGTTTTTATGACTAATACGTAATTTATTTATATATTTAAAAGTGCTACGCTATTTAATATCGTACTAATTTTATTTATTTATATACCTATACATATTTTTTACATTTATTTTAAAACACTAGTATTTGTCGTATTGTATACATACATCTTTTTATGTATATTAAATTGTAATATGTTGTGAAGCGCCACGAACGATTATGGATGTGGCGCTATACCAAATAATTATATTATTATTATTATTTATTATTATTATTATTACATTCACGCATACACGCATATACGCATACACGCAAACACGCATACACGCATACACGCATACACGCATACACGCATACACGCACACACGCACACACGCACACACGCACACACGCACACACGCACACACGCACACACGCACACACGCATACACGCATACACTCGCACGCACGCACGCACGCACGCGCGCACGCACGCGCGCACGCACATATGGCTCCTTGCTAGAAAAAAAACTAGAAAGCCAAACAATGATTTACTCTATAACAACATACTCTATAACGATTAAACCAATTGACTGAACTATTTGTGTGCCCATCTTTGTTGTCTAATCAGCACTTGATTGCTTGGCTTAGATATAGTCGTTACGCTGAACAATCTCGCGTTCAAGGGATTCACGGGCAACCGCTCTGTGGTTATTCACAGCAGTTGTTTATCGTAAGTCAGGATGGCCGAGCGGTCTAAGGCGCTGCGTTCAGGTCGCAGTCTGGTTCTCCAGGCGTGGGTTCGAATCCCACTTCTGACAACTTCTTTTGTAGTACCGAATTAATTGCTATCACTATAGAAAGTCTTTCAACAATTTAATATCGTTATCATTTATAATACCAGAATTGTATTATATAATTATATTATATATAATTATATAACTGATTGCTGAAATAATTCAGATCATATAATAATAAATATTATTTTAATAAATAAAATAAGATTGGTGTAAGCATAAATAAATTTGGCTAAAAGGTATATGAAAAGAAATAAATGGATAAAATATTAAACATTAGAAAATATTATTGAAATGGGAAATGCACACAATGAATAAAAGACAAACAGCCAGTAGCTACCAGTGAATATACACGATGTGTCTACGTCTTGCCATACCGTCTATGCAAGTAGACAAGGCCCAACTTTTAAACAACTTTTTGCTCATATCCATTTCAAGAAAATGTGTATGTATCTTTGGTTTAAATGTGTAATAGTGACACCACAACGGAACTCTCCACGTCGTTAAAAATATGCTGATAATATTTTGCTTACATATTAAATTGTATTGTCCATATTGGATTTCATGAGTTGTTATTCTTTAACACAAGTGGTTTTGGTGACATAGTTTTAAGTCTTTTAACAAACATAAATCGCTTACTGCAGTCACGCTAATAAATTAATAATTTTGATTGCAATTATTGCTTTTGCAATAAGTTACATCTTTTTACATTTTCTTTTTGTCCTTTCCGACATCAAATTGTGTATTGTTATTGTTAATGTTATTGCTGTTGTTGCTGCTGTTGTTGTTGTTGTTGTTGTTGTTGTTGTTGTTGTTGCTGTTGTTGTTGTTGTTGTTGCTGTTGTTGTTGTTGTTGCTGCTGATGCGGATGCTGTTGTTGCCGCTGCCGCTGCCGCTGCCGCTTCCGCTTCCGCTTCCGCTTCCGCTTCCGCTTCCGCTGCCGCTGCCGCTTCCGCTGCCGCTGCCGCTGCCGCTGCCGCTGCCGCTGCCGCTGCCGCTGCCGTTGTCGTTGTTGTTGAACTGAATTCTGGCTTGACTGCAATCAGTACGGTGCATATTACAGATTGCGAATTCCAAACGGTTATTTATGAACTACGCCAGACTTAATCGAGTACTCTGATACTCTGATTGATTTTCGGGAAAAAAACACTCATATTTTCTTACATATTTCTGTAAGGTAATAATGAGCAAGTTAAGTAAATAATGTAATAAAATAAAAATAAAAATGGGCTCGTCCGGGATTTGAACCCGGGACCTCTCGCACCCAAAGCGAGAATCATACCCCTAGACCAACGAGCCACTACGTCACGTGCCTCCTTGACATTTCGTGTGTTGCCAAGTGCAAATTAATCTCGGTCTCATTTATTTGAATTGTATTGTGCTTATTATTAGTTGTAATCCTGAATGTTTCTCAAGACTTTTCTTACATCTCATAACTATAATTAAATCTATTCTATAGGACAGAGCTTTCTAACTAATCGGGCCTTTTTTCTGTACGAAATAATTTGTCTACATGACTTTTCTTACTCCGATCTCTGTCCAGTTTGTACCTTGTCGCAAGATGCAATAGCTATGGCCTATGCATTGCAACTTCCTGCTGATATATCTTTCTCTTGTAATAGTTGACGGACAAGGGTGCATGTGTCTTGTCAATTTTTTGTTAATATATGCACGCAAGCATGTTGATTAACATAGAGATGAAACCGAAACTGGTTTAGATTTATTTTGTGCAAAAAGCTAAACTAAACTCCGTGAGCTTGTACATGAGAAATTGTTTCTTAGGCCTTAG
>JAODUO010003196.1:0-14380 GCA_025642075.2 Ridgeia piscesae
GACAGCTACTACGTGAATGTGAGAAATTTGGAATGAGCCATGATGTGAAATACAATGCTAAGAAGAGTGCAGTTATGATATTTAGATCTGCGACCTTAAAAGGATGCAGTATCCCTGAATTTAAGCTAAAAGGGGTTACTCTGCATGTTGTAGCTACACATAAATATCTTGGAAACTATATTTCAGATGATCTTTCAGATGATGATGATATTAATAGACAACGCAGAACTTTATATGTACAAGGTAATATTGTATTGCAAAAATTTATCATGTGCTCCCTAGAGGTTAAGCTCACACTGTTTCGTTCATATTGCTCACCCATGTATGGAGTACACCTCTGGTGGAATTACAAGAAATCCACACTAAATAGATTACATATTGCATATCACAATATTTTAAAGTTGTTTATTGGTATGTCAAAATATGAAAGTACCAGCTTACTATGCACTCTGTTTGATGTACAATGCTGCCAGTCAGTTATTAGGAATATGGTGTATAGATTTATGTGTAGACTTGATAGCTCTGTTAACTGTATTTTAAATGACATTCTAACTTCTAGCTTAAGATTCACTTCCAGGATCCGTAAACACTGGAACAAGCTTTTATATATGAACACTTGACTAAAACAAATGTATACATTTTGCTTATATACACAGCATTGGGTCAGAATACATACTGTACATATTGTCTGCCTAATGTCAACGTATGGACCTCATAGTCACATGTACTTGCTGTTTGTGCCCTGTTGAGTCCGGAATAAAGTTATTGAATTGAATTGAATATAGCATTTGGTGTACATGAAATAACTATCAGGTGGCAATTTTGTAATATTCTGGCATTTAAATACAGGTCTAGATTACAGTTATTTTGCCAGGCCAATATAATTTATGCGGGCAGCAAGGTGAGCTGAGAGGGAGCCTGCCCTGTCATATGACAATTGAAGGCATTTGTTGAACTCCTGTTTATCTATGGCTCATAGAGGATATTACTGTCACAACCCTGATCAGATGAGGCAGTCAATATGATCAGCAACATCATATCAGAAAAGTGATAGAGGTCAGTGCTCTTTAAAGAAGTTGTCATCTCAGTTTCAGAACCACGGGAAAACATTTGTATTTTTTTTATAATCGTCCACTTTAAGACCAGATTTCTTTGTGGTTCACTGCACCAGCTTTATGTTGCGAATTAAACTGATCTCATGCTAGTCTTTTTAACTAAATAATTCTTAAATTACCCATGGTTTAGGTGATGCGTTCATGCAGAATATTCTGACTTTTCCTGGCAACCATGGTAAAGTCTTTTGGTTAGATCACATTTGCGTTACCTATATCACTTCATAGAGTACTTGGGCAATAAACTTCAACCATATATTTGGAAAAGAAATGACATGTAGAATTTCTTTGAAAAGCCATTAAAACATTCTGCAACCTATCTTTGGTAGATATCTGTCTAATCTTGTTGATTTACCCATTCTTTCCACACGACCATCCCATTTCAACATTCTCCTCACCAGTTAGCTCCGATGGCAATTGTTGACATATTTTGGGCAAAGGTAAAAAAACAGTGAGGTGGCCCACCTCGCCTGTCATGATGGAGGGAAAACACTGACTTGGAAGGCATAGCTTTATCTAAATACACTCGTCCACCTGTCAATTTGCTATTATAATATCAGTTTGGTGGCAGAAATGTGAGCTGAAAGGGGCTACCATGTCCTATGACTTGGGCATTATAAAACAGCAGGGCCACTGGGAAATTATATGTTTTACTTCCATGACCTAAATTTGTTGTCCTACTGAAAACAAACCTCTCAGTCATCCCATGGAGTACCCATCAGGTGGATAATGAAATGACATTATCGTTTAATTTAGGGTAATGTTGGACTGGTGGGTCTGGTGGTTTTGGTCTATGATCACTACATGTATCAGTGGAAAATCTATTCTACAGTGGCACCATCTTGTGGGCAAAACTTGCAAACTGACAGTGGCATTTATTGAATAGTTTTGGATCATAAACACTGCATATATCTCAGAAAACCTCTTCAAATATTGGTAGGATGAAGGCGAGTTAAGGCAAATTAAAGCCATAATTATTGTTTTTGGAAGTTGGCCAATTGTTGAGTAAACTGATGTTTGTGTGGTTTCAGCTCAAAGGGTCACCAGTGACATTGGTGACATAGTGACAACATGACTAGGCATCACTTTGTTTATTCAAACATTCTTCACCACTTGGATGACATGGCCCCTCAGTCATTAGAGAACTACACAGAATCATCCATCCATGTATTGTCTCACCTTCCAAGCAGCCGGCCAAGATGAGTTTGTATTAGTTGTGGAATAGAATCTCTAAAAGAACAAGACATCAAAAATATTAAGCATCTAGTTTTAATGGTGTACTCAGTTTTACCTTTGGGTGCGCTCGTGTTTAGATCATATCATTAGTTCTGGCACAAACGTTTGACCCAGAAGAGACATGCTATCCAGTGTCAGTGACAGGCTGCAATATACCAGGAACCAAAACAGGACTTTAGAGGTATCTTCAACGTGCAAACATAATAATGAGCAAAGTTTGATGTTGCTAGATTCCAAGATATTTCGTTGCAATTACATGAGTGACCATCCTGCTGATTACATGATGGATAAAACACATATCACAAATCTGGATTAAATCATTTTAAAAAATGAACTCTCCAACATACTGGCAATCGGAGAATACAACACGGTCACCGGGTGTCATCACATACCCACAGTTTGTGACCTTTGACATGACCAAGGTGTTCCTGGTCCAGAACATCCTGGCAATATTTATCAGCCCTAACGACAACCCGTCGACCTGTTATTTGGACAGGTAAAATGTGTTGTTGATGGGTAGAAACATAGCTGGATGGGTGACGGCTGGGTAAAAAATAAGGAGCAAAAAAGATCGTAAAAATCATAGATAATGGCAGGTATGACATCTCAAAGGCATTGATGCACTTGTAATCTCTGCTTTGACTGTCTAAGTTTCACAGCCATATAAGAAGACTGATGTTATCAATGCTCTCAGCAAACTCATTCTGACTTCAATAGATACATTCAAGATGATCTGTCAAGGTGATCTTCAGCTTTGCCAAAAATGGTGTTGCTCATGGATTAGATAAATCACCATAAAACCATTAGTCCCACCACCCTTTAGGTGTCGGCCAACCAAAACACAACAATAGTAGACCAACTTGTAACATTGTAGATACATTTGCTTGTTTGTATTGTTTCATTGATGTTTTAATGTTCTGAGTACAATGTTCTGAATAAACTTTCATTCATAAAAACTCCATTTCTGTCCACCAGTCAGGACAATTGTAGTGAAGTAGGTATCTTAGTGGATACTCCCAGTACTAAAGAGACAAGTGTTAGAGTAGCTATAAACAACAATGGCAGTTTGACCAAGCAAGACACAGAGGTGTTAATCCAGCCTGCAGCATGTCCACTAGTGAGGACAATAACAATGGAGTAGGTGTCAAAGCAGACACTCTGTGTATTACTGGGTCAAATGCTACAGAAGCACTTTGGACTACTGACCAACAATCACATCCAGGTAATAAAGAGCCCTGGACATGTCCAGTAGATAGAACAAAGGACCAGGGCTGTCTTTCTTGCCCAACATCTGCCAGCACATATTTTCTGCACCATACTTTTATGTACATCATATATACATGTTTTGCTAACTCTCCACTTGTCCATACAGTAACTTTAACTGGGGTACAGTGACTGTGTATTCTAGCTGTACACTGGGGTACAGCGACTGTGTATTGTAGCTGTGTACTGGTGGTACAGTGACTGTGTATTGTAGCTGTGTACTGGGGTACAGCGACTGTGTATTCTAGCTGTGTACTGGTGGTACTGTGACTGTGTATTCTAGCTGTGTACTGGTGGTACAGTGACTGTGTATTCTAGCTGTTACTGGGGTACAGGACTGTGTTTTAGCTGTAAATGGGGTACAGCGACTGTGTATTGTAGCTGTGTACTGGGGTACAGCGACTGTGTATTTAGCTGTGTACTGGGGTACAGGACTGTGTATTCTAGTGTGTACTGGGGTACAGTGACTGTGTATTCTAGCTGTGTACTGGGGTACAGGACTGTGTATTCTAGCTGTTACTGGGGTACGTGACTGTGTATTCTAGCTGTGTACTGGTGGTACAGTGACTGTGTATTCTAGCTGTACACTGGGGTACAGCGACTGTGTATTGTAGCTGTGTACTGGGGTACAGCGACTGTGTATTGTAGCTGTGTACTGGGGTACAGTGACTGTGTATTCTAGCTGTGTACTGGAGGTACAGTGACTGTGTATTCTAGATGTGTACTGGTGGTACAGTGACTGTGTATTCTAGCTGTGTACTGGGGTACAGTGACTGTGTATTCTAGCTGTGTACTGGTGGTACAGTGACTGTGTATTCTAGCTGTGCACTGGGGGAAAGTGACTGTGTATTCTAGCTGTGCACTGGGGGTACATTGACTGTGTATTCTAGCTGTGTACTGGGGTACAGTGACTGTGTATTATAGCTGTGTACTGGGGTACAGTGACTGTGTATTCTAGCTGTGTACTGGGGAACAGTGACTGTGTATTCTAGCTGTATACTGGGGTACAGTGACTGTGTATTCTAGCTGTGTACTGGGGTACAATGACTGTGTATTCTAGCTGTGTACTGGGGTACAGTGACTGTGTATTCTAGCTGTGCACTGGGGGTACAGTGACTGTGTATTCTAGCTGTGTACTGGGGTACAGTGACTGTGTATTCTAGCTGTGTACTGGTGGTACAGTGACTGTATTCTAGCTGTGTACTGGTGGTACAGTGACTGTATTCTAGCTGTGTACTGTGGTACAGTGACTGTGTATTCTAGCTGTGTACTGGGGTACAGTGACTGTGTATTCTAGCTGTGTACTGGTGGAAGTGACTGTGTATTCTAGCTGTGTACTGGGGTACAGTGACTGTGTATTCTAGCTGTGTACTGGTGGTACAGTGACTGTGTATTCTAGCTGTACACTGGGGTACAGTGACTATGTATTCTAGCTGTGTACTGGGGGTACAGTGACTGTGTATTCTAGCTGTGTACTGGTGGTACAGTGACTGTGTATTCTAGCTGTGTACTGGTGGTACAGTGACTGTATTCTAGCTGTGTACTGGTGGTACAGTGACTGTGTATTCTAGCTGTGTACTGGGGTACAGTGACTGTGTATTCTAGCTGTGTACTGGGGTACAGTGACTGTGTATTCTAGCTGTGTACTGGGGTACAGTGACTGTGTATTCTAGCTGTGTACTGGGGTACAGTGACTGTGTATTCTAGCTGTACACTGGGGTACAGTGACTGTGTATTCTAGCTGTGTACTGGTGGTACAGTGACTGTGTATTCTAGCTGTACACTGGGGTACAGTGACTGTGTATTCTAGCTGTACACTGGGGTACAGTGACTGTGTATTGTAGCTGTGTACTGGGGTACAGCGACTGTGTATTCTAGCTGTGTACTGGTGGTACAGCGACTGTGTATTCTAGCTGTGTACTGGTGGTACAGTGACTGTATTCTAGCTGTGTACTGGTGGTACAGTGACTGTGTATTCTAGCTGTGTACTGGGGTACAGTGACTGTGTATTCTAGCTGTGTACTGGTGGTACAGTGACTGTGTATTCTAGCTGTGTACTGGGGTACAGTGACTGTGTATTCTAGCTGTGTACTGGGGTACAGTGACTGTATTCTAGCTGTGTACTGGGGTACAGTGACTGTGTATTCTAGCTGTGTACTGGTGGTATAGTGACTGTGTATTCTAGCTGGGTACTGGTGGTATAGTGACTGTGTATTCTAGCTGTTACTGGGGTACAGGACTGTGTATTTAGCTGTGTACTGGGGTACAGGACTGTGTATTTAGCTGTGTACTGGGGTACAGGACTGTATTCTAGCTGTGTACTGGGGTACAGTGACTGTGTATTCTAGTGTGTACTGGTGGTAAGTGACTGTGTATTCTAGCTGTGTACTGGGGGGAAAGTGACTGTGTATTCTAGCTGTGTACTGGGGTACAAAAAACTGTGATTTGGTTTTTTTTCACCCCCGGGGACATGACGTACTACGTGAATGGGGGTACCCTGATGTGAAAAACAAGCTGAAGGTCAGTTATGTATTTAGCTGGACCTTGGTCAGTACCCTGAAATTTAAACTGGGGTTTTCCCGGGGAACATTAAAAATTGGTTATTTTAGTGTCTTTCAGTGATGTGTATTTAGCCGGAAATTTTTTTGTACAAGGGAATTTGTATTCTTTTTCTGTGTCCCCGAGGTTTAAATAAATGTTTTTTTATTCTACCCCGTTGGGGAACCCCGGGGTTTCAAAAAATAAATTGATTCTAGCTTACTTTTTAAAGTTGTTTATTTATGTTATGGTGTTTCATGACCCGTTTTTTCAAGCTGGGGTTTTTGGTTGGGTAAGTTTTTTTGTAATTTAGCTTGTTAAATGTTTTTTAAAAAACTTTAATTCTAGCTTGTTACTTGGTGTAAAAATGGAAAAAGTTTTTTTTAAACCCTTTACTAAAAAAATTAAAATTTTTTTATTCCAAACTTTGGGGCGAATACATACTGTTATTTCTGCCCAAAGTAAAATTTGGTTGTACAGTACTTTTGTTTTGCCCCGTTACCGGTAAAGTTATTAATTTAAATTTTAGCTTTTTGTACTGTTTTCAGGGGGAATTTTTTTATTCTGGGTTTTACGGTTAATTACGTTATTTTTAGGCCTTTTTATGGGGACAAGGGGACTGAAAGCCCGTGTATTGCTTAAGGATTTTTTGAACTCCCGTTTACTTGGTATAGGGATTTATTCCAACCCCGTAATGGGGTAAAATGACGTATTCAGGTGTAGGGTCAGTGCTCTTTAAAAAAGGGGGGGGGGGGGGGGGGGGGGGGGGGGGGGGGGGGGGGGGGGGGGGGGGGGGGGGGGGGGGGGGGGGGGGGGGGGGGGGGGGGGGGGGGGGGGGGGGGGGAAAAAAAAAAAAAAAAAAAAAAAAAAAAAAAAAAAAAAAAAAAAAAAAAAAAAAAAAAAAAAAAAAAAAAAAAAAAAAAAAAAAAAAAAAAAAAAAAAAAAAAAAAAAAAAAAAAAAAAAAAAAAAAAAAAAAAAAAACAGCAACATCATTCAGAAAAGTGATAGAGGTCAGTGCTCTTTAAAGAAGTTGTCATCTCAGTTTCAGAACCAGGGAAAACATTTGTATTTTTTATAATCGTCCCTTTAAGACCAGATTTCTTTGTGGTTCACTGCACCAGCTTTATGTTGCGAATTAAACTGATCTCATGCTAGTCTTTTTAACTAAATAATTCTTAAATTACCCATGGTTTAGGTGATGCGTTCATGCAGAATATTCTGACTTTTCCTGGCAACAACCATGGTAAAGTCTTTTGGTTAGATCACATTTGCGTTACCTATATCACTTCATAGAGTACTTGGGCAATAAACTTCAACCATATATTTGGAAAAGAAATGACATGTAGAATTTCTTTGAAAAGCCATTAAAACATTCTGCAACCTATCTTTGGTAGATATCTGGCTAATCTTGTTGATTTACCCATTCTTTCCACATGACCAGCCCATTTCAACATTCTCCTCACCAGTTACCTCCGATGGCAATTGTTGACATATTTTGGGCAAAGGTAAAAAAACAGTGAGGTGGCCCACCTCGCCTGTCATGATGGAGGGAAAACACTGACTTGGAAGGCATAGCTTTATCTAAATACACTCGTCCACCTGTCAATTTGCTATTATAATATCAGTTTGGTGGCAGAAATGTGAGCTGAAAGGGGCTACCATGTCCTATGACTTGGGCATTATAAAACAGCAGGGCCACTGGGAAATTATATGTTTTACTTCCATGACCTAAATTTGTTGTCCTACTGAAAACAAACCTCTCAGTCATCCCATGGAGTACCCATCAGGTGGATAATGAAATGACATTATCGTTTAATTTAGGGTAATGTTGGACTGGTGGGTCTGGTGGTTTTGGTCTATGATCACTACATGTATCAGTGGAAAATCTATTCTACAGTGGCACCATCTTGTGGGCAAAACTTGCAAACTGACAGTGACATTTATTGAATAGTTTTGGATCATAAACACTGCATATATCTCAGAAAACCTCTTCAAATATTGGTAGGATGAAGGCGAGTTAAGGCAACATTAAAGCTATAATTATTGTTTTTGGAAGTTGGCCAATTGTTGAGTAAACTGATGTTTGTGTGGTTTCAGCTCAAAGGTCCCAGTGACATTGGTGACATAGTGACAACATGACTAGGCATCACTTTGTTTATTCAAACATTCTTCACCACTTGGATGACATGGCCCCTCAGTCATTAGAGAACTACACAGAATCATCCATCCATGTATTGTCTCACCTTCCAAGCAGCCGGCCAAGATGAGTTTGTATTAGTTGTGGAATAGAATCTCATAACAGAACAAGACATCAAAAATATTAAGCATCTAGTTTTAATGGTGT
The DNA here is from genome assembly GCA_025642075.2 of Ridgeia piscesae. NCBI lineage: Eukaryota > Metazoa > Annelida > Polychaeta > Sabellida > Siboglinidae > Ridgeia > Ridgeia piscesae. The sequence goes on from JAODUO010003196.1 coordinate 8,495, forward strand.
ACTCAGTTTTACCTTTGGGTGCGCTCGTGTTTAGATCATATCATTAGTTCTGGCACAAACGTTTGACCCAGAAGAGACATGCTATCCAGTGTCAGTGACAGGCTGCAATATACCAGGAACCAAAACAGGACTTTAGAGGTATCTTCAACGTGCAAACATAATAATGAGCAAAGTTTGATGTTGCTAGATTCCAAGATATTTCGTTGCAATTACATGAGTGACCATCCTGCTGATTACATGATGGATAAAACACATATCACAAATCTGGATTAAATCATGTTTCAAAAAATGAACTCTCCAACATACTGGCAATCGGAGAATACAACACGGTCACCGGGTGTCATCACATACCCACAGTTTGTGACCTTTGACATGACCAAGGTGTTCCTGGTCCAGAACATCCTGGCAATATTTATCAGCCCTAACGACAACCCGTCGACCTGTTATTTGGACAGGTAAAATGTGTTGTTGATGGGTAGAAACATAGCTGGATGGGTGACGGCTGGGTAAAAAATAAGGAGCAAAAAAGATCGTAAAAATCATAGATAATGGCAGGTATGACATCTCAAAGGCATTGATGCACTTGTAATCTCTGCTTTGACTGTCTAAGTTTCACAGCCATATAAGAAGACTGATGTTATCAATGCTCTCAGCAAACTCATTCTGACTTCAATAGATACATTCAAGATGATCTGTCAAGGTGATCTTCAGCTTTGCCAAAAATGGTGTTGCTCATGGATTAGATAAATCACCATAAAACCATTAGTCCCACCACCCTTTAGGTGTCGGCCAACCAAAACACAACGATAGTAGACCAACTTGTAACATTGTAGATACATTTGCTTGTTTGTATTGTTTCATTGATGTTTTAATGTTCTGAGTACAATGTTCTGAATAAACTTTCATTCATAAAAACTCCATTTCTGTCCACCAGTCAGGACAATTGAAGTGAAGTAGGTATCTTAGTGGATACTCCCAGTACTAAAGAGACAAGTGTTAGAGTAGCTATAAACAACAATGGCAGTTTGACCAAGCAAGACACAGAGGTGTTAATCCAGCCTGCAGCATGTCCACTAGTGAGGACAATAACAATGGAGTAGGTGTCAAAGCAGACACTCTGTGTAGTACTGGGTCAAATGCTACAGAAGCACTTTGGACTACTGACCAACAATCACATCCAGGTAATAAAGAGCCCCTGGACATGTCCAATAGATAGAACAAAGGACCAGGGCTGTCTTTCTTGCCCAACATCTGCCAGCACATATTTTCTGCACCATACTTTTATGTACATCATATATACATGTTTTGCTAACTCTCCACTTGTCCATACAGTAACTTTAACTGGGGTACAGTGACTGTGTATTCTAGCTGTACACTGGGGTACAGCGACTGTGTATTGTAGCTGTGTACTGGTGGTACAGTGACTGTGTATTGTAGCTGTGTACTGGGGTACAGCGACTGTGTATTCTAGCTGTGTACTGGTGGTACAGTGACTGTGTATTCTAGCTGTGTACTGGTGGTACTGTGACTGTGTATTCTAGCTGTGTACTGGTGGTACAGTGACTGTGTATTGTAGCTGTACACTGGGGTACAGCGACTGTGTATTGTAGCTGTGTACTGGGGTACAGCGACTGTGTATTGTAGCTGTGTACTGGGGTACAGCGACTGTGTATTCTAGCTGTGTACTGGAGGTACAGTGACTTGTATTCTAGCTGTGTACTGGGGTACAGTGACTGTGTATTCTAGCTGTGTACTGGTGGTACTGTGACTGTGTATTCTAGCTGTGTACTGGTGGTACAGTGACTGTGTATTGTAGCTGTTCACTGGGGTACAGCGACTGTGTATTGTAGCTGTGTACTGGGGTACAGGACTGTGTATTGTAGCTGTGTACTGGGGTACAGCGACTGTGTATTCTAGCTGTGTACTGGGTACAGTGACTGTGTATTCTAGCAGTGTACTGGTGGTACAGTGACTGTGTATTCTAGCTGTGTACTGGGGTACAGTGACTGTGTATTCTAGCTGTGTACTGGTGGTACAGTGACTGTGTATTCTAGCTGTGCACTGGGGTACAGTGACTGTGTATTCTAGCTGTGTACTGGGGTACAGTGACTGTGTATTCTAGCTGTGTACTGGGTACAGTGACTGTGTATTCTAGCTGTGTACTGGGGTACAGTGACTGTGTATTCTAGCTGTGTACTGGGGTACAGTGACTGTGTATTCTAGCTGTGTACTGGGGTACAGTGACTGTGTATTCTAGCTGTGTACTGGTGGTACAGTGACTGTGTATTCTAGCTGTGTACTGGGGTACAGTGACTGTGTATTCTAGCTGTGGGGGTACAGTGACTGTATTCTAGCTGTGTACTGGGGTACAGTGACTGTGTATTCTAGCTGGTACTGGGGTAAGTGACTTTTATTCTAGCTGTGTACTGGGGTACAGTGACTGTGTATTCTAGCTGTGTACTGGGGTACAGTGATTGTATTCTAGCTGTGTACTGGGGTACAGTGACTGTGTATTCTAGCTGTGTACTGGGGTACAGTGACTGTATTCTAGCTGTGTACTGGGGTACAGTGACTGTGTATTCTAGCTGTGTACTGGTGGTATAGTGACTGTGTATTCTAGCTGTGTACTGGGGGTACAGTGACTGTGTATTCTAGCTGTGTACTGGGGTCACATAATGTATGCTGATGATTTGGTTTTGATTTCACCTTCATCGGCAGGACTATGACAGCTACTACGTGAATGTGAGAAATTTGGAATGAGCCATGATGTGAAATACAATGCTAAGAAGAGTGCAGTTATGATATTTAGATCTGCGACCTTAAAAGGATGCAGTATCCCTGAATTTAAGCTAAAAGGGGTTACTCTGCATGTTGTAGCTACACATAAATATCTTGGAAACTATATTTCAGATGATCTTTCAGATGATGATGATATTAATAGACAACGCAGAACTTTATATGTACAAGGTAATATTGTATTGCAAAAATTTATCATGTGCTCCCTAGAGGTTAAGCTCACACTGTTTCGTTCATATTGCTCACCCATGTATGGAGTACACCTCTGGTGGAATTACAAGAAATCCACACTAAATAGATTACATATTGCATATCACAATATTTTAAAGTTGTTTATTGGTATGTCAAAATATGAAAGTACCAGCTTACTATGCACTCTGTTTGATGTACAATGCTGCCAGTCAGTTATTAGGAATATGGTGTATAGATTTATGTGTAGACTTGATAGCTCTGTTAACTGTATTTTAAATGACATTCTAACTTCTAGCTTAAGATTCACTTCCAGGATCCGTAAACACTGGAACAAGCTTTTATATATGAACACTTGACTAAAACAAATGTATACATTTTGCTTATATACACAGCATTGGGTCAGAATACATACTGTACATATTGTCTGCCCAATGTCAACGTATGGACCTCATAGTCACATGTACTTGCTGTTTGTGCCCTGTTGAGTCCGGAATAAAGTTATTGAATTGAATTGAATATAGCATTTGGTGTACATGAAATAACTATCAGGTGGCAATTTTGTAATATTCTGGCATTTAAATACAGGTCTAGATTACAGTTATTTTGCCAGGCCAATATAATTTATGCGGGCAGCAAGGTGAGCTGAGAGGGAGCCTGCCCTGTCATATGACAATTGAAGGCATTTGTTGAACTCCTGTTTATCTATGGCTCATAGAGGATATTACTGTCACAACCCTGATCAGATGAGGTAGTCAATATGATCAGCAACATCATGCCAGAAAAGTGATAGAGGTCAGTGCTCTTTAAAGAAGTTGTCATCTCAGTTTCAGAACCACGGGAAAACATTTGTATTTTTTTATAATCGTCCACTTTAAGACCAGATTTCTTTGTGGTTCACTGCACCAGCTTTATGTTGCGAATTAAACTGATCTCATGCTAGTCTTTTTAACTAAATAATTCTTAAATTACCCATGGTTTAGGTGATGCGTTCATGCAGAATATTCTGACTTTTCCTGGCAACCATGGTAAAGTCTTTTGGTTAGATCACATTTGCGTTACCTATATCACTTCATAGAGTACTTGGGCAATAAACTTCAACCATATATTTGGAAAAGAAATGACATGTAGAATTTCTTTGAAAAGCCATTAAAACATTCTGCAACCTATCTTTGGTAGATATCTGGCTAATCTTGTTGATTTACCCATTCTTTCCACATGACCAGCCCATTTCAACATTCTCCTCACCAGTTACCTCCGATGGCAATTGTTGACATATTTTGGGCAAAGGTAAAAAAACAGTGAGGTGGCCCACCTCGCCTGTCATGATGGAGGGAAAACACTGACTTGGAAGGCATAGCTTTATCTAAATACACTCGTCCACCTGTCAATTTGCTATTATAATATCAGTTTGGTGGCAGAAATGTGAGCTGAAAGGGGCTACCATGTCCTATGACTTGGGCATTATAAAACAGCAGGGCCACTGGGAAATTATATGTTTTACTTCCATGACCTAAATTTGTTGTCCTACTGAAAACAAACCTCTCAGTCATCCCATGGAGTACCCATCAGGTGGATAATGAAATGACATTATCGTTTAATTTAGGGTAATGTTGGATGGGGGGCTGGTGGTTTTGGTCTATGATCACTACATGTATCAGTGGAAAATCTATTCTACAGTGGCACCATCTTGTGGGCAAAACTTGCAAACTGACAGGGGCATTTATTGAATAGTTTTGGATCATAAACACTGCATATATCTCAGAAAACCTCTTCAAATATTGGTAGGATGAAGGCGAGTTAAGGCAATATTAAAGCCATAATTATTGTTTTTGGAAGTTGGCCAATTGTTGAGTAAACTGATGTTTGTGTGGTTTCAGCTCAAAGGGTCACCAGTGACATTGGTGACATAGTGACAACATGACTAGGCATCACTTTGTTTATTCAAACATTCTTCACCACTTGGATGACATGGCCCCTCAGTCATTAGAGAACTACACAGAATCATCCATCCATGTATTGTCTCACCTTCCAAGCAGCCGGCCAAGATGAGTTTGTATTAGTTGTGGAATAGAATCTCATAACAGAACAAGACATCAAAAATATTAAGCATCTAGTTTTAATGGTGTACTCAGTTTTACCTTTGGGTGCGCTCGTGTTTAGATCATATCATTAGTTCTGGCACAAACGTTTGACCCAGAAGAGACATGCTATCCAGTGTCAGTGACAGGCTGCAATATACCAGGAACCAAAACAGGACTTTAGAGGTATCTTCAACGTGCAAACATAATAATGAGCAAAGTTTGATGTTGCTAGATTCCAAGATATTTCGTTGCAATTACATGAGTGACCATCCTGCTGATTACATGATGGATAAAACACATATCACAAATCTGGATTAAATCATGTTTCAAAAAATGAACTCTCCAACATACTGGCAATCGGAGAATACAAAACGGGCACCGGGTGTCACACATACCCACAGTTTGTGACCTTTGACATGCCAAGGTGTTCCTGGTCCAGAACATCCTGGCAATATTTATCAGCCCTAACGACAACCCTCGACCTGTTATTTGGACAGGTAAAATGTGTTGTTGATGGGGAGAAACAAGCTGGATGGGTGACGGCTGGGTAAAAAATAAGGAGCAAAAAAGATCGTAAAAATCATAGATAATGGCAGGTATGACATCTCAAAGGCATTGATGCACTTGTAATCTCTGCTTTGACTGTCTAAGTTTCACAGCCATATAAGAAGACTGATGTTATCAATGCTCTCAGCAAACTCATTCTGACTTCAATAGATACATTCAAGATGATCTGTCAAGGTGATCTTCAGCTTTGCCAAAAATGGTGTTGCTCATGGATTAGATAAATCACCATAAAACCATTGTCCCCCCACCC
>JAODUO010003197.1:0-15273 GCA_025642075.2 Ridgeia piscesae
GACGACTCCCAAAATGCACCGTGAACAAAATTATACAAGTCTAGATCTTCACGCAACCTATATTGAGTTTTGCTAAAATTCGACCCGTTGAGATGTATGTACGTATTAAGCAGTATGATAGTACACCGTGAATCCTTAACCAATCATTTTAGGTAGCACAGCGAAGTCCGGGAAAACACCAGGTCTGACAGTAATACAATATTTCGGGGAGGGTCGAGAGAACCATCGGATCAATCGAGTTCAAAGAACAACGACTGCAGTTACTTATGACTAGTACAACAAAGATGTACGCTGGACAGAATAACGAGCACGACTACTTGGAATATGGTTATGCATCTTTGCACGGATTAGTCTCGCTTAACAGACTGTAGGTCGGCTGCGGAACTACGCCGAGAAGACAGTCTGGTTATTTTACCGGCGTTTGAATGCTATCCGTGTGGGCTAACCAATGCTGCTACCTGAGCGGTATTGGCTAATCTTGCCGTAATTCCGATTTCATAAATAACTACATATTTTTAGTTTTTATATTTTTTGTGTTAATGTACGTTTAATTTTGAATATTTTTTATAATACAACATTACCTTATAAAAAGGTATATTGATTTAATTTTTATTTCAAATTTGGCCTGAGAACCAATCAGCATGTCTACCCTAATCTGGGGTAAGGCCGCCCTAGCGGTTACAACTGCAGCCCATTAGTTTCCCAGGCAGAGTTGAGGGGCTGAAAAGGGCTGCCACCTGGGTAATCGAGGGTACGGACAGATACATTTGGGTTCACAGGCCTACACTATAGACATATCTAGGGTGTGTTGAGGGATAGATCGTCGCAATTGTGCCTCGCAATATTTTTATTATAATAACGTAGCCCATATACGCTTCGAAGGTGAAGTGCCCCCATCACATCTACACGTTCCGCCATGAATATTCTTCAGTTGTAAACGTCGCCGCGAACAGGTATCAAAACACTACCACCCCCTCCAATGCACCGCCCCGTCTTGTCTTCCGATGTCAATATCCGACGACAGAGAAATTGGGAACGTCGCCTCGAAAAATGTCAACACGTCCCATTTCGGTGTCGTGTCATGTTGAAGATACGGTTCAGCTCTCTTCACCAGACAGCGCCTCCCGTATGTGCACACGTGTTATTACAACTGCTCTATTTCACCCAAAATAACTTTTAAATAGATCAGTTACGAAAAAGTATGCATAGTTAGTGCGTTCGGATACTCCCAACTGAAATTCAAATTATCAAAGATGACACGATCGCTCTATCAGGTATCATTGCAACTATTTATTACCGAACAAGTTATAAAAATAAACTATACGTACGATACTTTACAAGCTGCTGTATTAGTTAATGTTTGGCAGTTGCCACCATAATCGGGCCAAACCAGCACATGAGACGGTTCACCACCACATACATGCAATACTTCAAGATGGTTTACGATCTTCCGTGTGGCGATTGAGACTTTCTTTTTCGGTTTTGGAAGCAGATTGTTGACGACGAAGACGCCACATCGGACTAGTTCAGTAGTCGGTGGTAGGGAAGCTGATGAACACCCTTGCGCCCATTGTTTCCCGCAGTCAGTTGTTTTAAGGACAATCACGTACACTCTAGCAGCCATATTGTACAAGTGTCGGACGAGAAACAGACGAGAGTGTGGCTATATCCGTCATAGCTGGCTGGCGACAAGGCCCGCTGACTATTTGCGACGTGTCAAGCGGAATTACTTCACCCCGACAGAGCATCACATCGACAGCGCAGTGTACACACGCGACGACAGGACACGTGTGCTCCCTCGTCGTCCTATAAGTACCCCTTGCCCATAATGAGCGTGTATAATCCCATATTGGAATAAATAGTAGCTGTCACTACAATATGTTTGAAAATAACATAGAGCCAAGTGACGCCAGTAGCGAATTGCATGTGTCGTCCGTCGACGACCTTACTAGCTATTCTTTGATTTGCTGCCAAGTTTCTCCTAGATGCGAGAAATGTGTCGGGCACCGTGATATGACACCACGATTTATTCAAGCGGAAGCGTGTTACAGAGTTCTGCATCTCGAGCGTCAACTGAGCTTGATCTTCGAGGATATTGGCGCAAAAGAAGTCGTTATTAGTATTCAGTTTCACTAGACGAATTGGGGTTTTCCAGAATATAAAAGAACTGAAACAACACTTGGTGACTGCCAAGAACAGAGACGAGGCCGTCAGCTATGTGAGCCATCCACTAAATGCCTATCAACTCACAAGAGAGTCACAACGGAATCATGCCATGCTCAATACCACCCCATACAAAGGTACGGTCTCGTCTTATCTTGGTACTTTAACTAGATTGGACAAGATTGCCATCCAAAGGTTTAGCTCCAGATGGCAAATGCAAGAAAGCCTTCGACTTATCGATAGTTCTTTACTACACGAATCATTACTTCTTATTCCTAACACATCGTAGTTCTCGTAATTAATCCACCATTTTGATTACCCTGTGAAACTGCAAGTCATCACCAACGCCACTGCCATTCGCCCCAGCGTGCCGGCAAGTGCCGACCCATGTCGAAGTCTCGCTGCCGTCACTGGACGAGTACGAGGAGGGAGTGACGTCGGCCATCGTCCGTCTACAGCGCACCTTCGCCCTCGACCCGTCCGAAGTGGCCGCTGGACGCATCCTCGGCGTGCCGGCGATGGAGAGTATCAGTCGCCGCGACCGGGGTCTGCTCGGCACGACGGCGCTCTAGAAGGCCGACTACGGCCTCGCAGCACAGTGGCTGCTGGTCGTCTTGAGAGACGGCCCGACAGAGGACAAAAGCATGCTGCGGGTCGACGTCATTACATGGCTGGTGGAAGCTCAAATACAGGTGGGATATGTAACAGCCCCGTCCATCCTTCCTTCCTTCCTTCCTTCCTTCCTTCCTTCCTTCCTTCCTTCCTTCCTTCCTTCCTTCCTTCCGTCCTTCCTTCCTTCCTTCCTTCCTTCCTTCCTTCCTTCCTTCCTTCCTTCCTTCCTTCCTTCCTTCCTTCCTTCCTTCCTTCCTTCCTTCCTTCCTTCCTTCCTTCCTTCCTTCCTTCCTTCCTTCCTTCCTTCCTTCCTCCTCCTCCTCCTCGTCCGTCCGTCCGTCCGTCCGTCCGTCCGTCCGTCCGTCCGTCCGTCCGTCCGTCCGTCCGTCCCTCCGTCTCCTCCGTCCGTCCGTCCGTCCGTCGTCCGTCCGTCCTCCTCCGTCCTCCTCCGTCCCTCCGTCCGTCCGTCCGTCCTCCGTCCGTCCGTCCTCCGTCCGTCCGTCCGTCCGTCCGTCCGTCCGTCCGTCCGTCCGTCCGTCCGTCCGTCCGTCCGTCCGTCCGTCCGTCCGTCCGTCCGTCCGTCCGTCCGTCCGTCCGTCCGTCCGTCCGTCGTCCTCGTCCTCCCGTCCGTCCTCCGTCCTCCGTCCGTCCGTCCGTCCGTCCGTCCGTCCGTCCTCCCTCCCTCCGTCCCTCCGTCCGTCCCTCCGTCCGTCCGTCCGTCCCTCCCTCCCTCCTCCCTCCGTCCCTCCCTCCCTCCCTCCCTCCGTCCCTCCGTCCCTCCCTCCCTCCCTCCTCCCTCCCTCCCTCCCTCCCTCCCTCCCTCCCTCCCTCCCTCTCTCTCTCCCTCTCTCTCTCCCTCCCTTCCTGCCTCCTTTGTCTGTCTGTCTCCTCCCTCCGCTCTCCTCCTACCTCCCTCCCTCCCTCCCTACCCCCCCTCCCTCCCTCCCTCCCTCCCTCCCTCCCCCCCTCTCCCCCCCTCCTCCCTCCCTCCCTCCTCTCCCTCCCTCCCTCCTCTCCCTCTCTCTCCTACACTCACTCTCTCTTCTCTTTGTCTTTTGGCTGTTAGTCTGTCAAGTCTCTTCAGGGCTTTCTATTACCCTAACACAGTACCTCTAACTCGCCACCGCACCCGCTTTCTCAAATCGCTCTTGCGCACTCGGATTCTCACATCTTTCTCACTTTCTCACTCTGATCCGCAAACACGTACACTCTCAATTGGTTTCTGTATTTTCTCTCGGGCCCACAGTGTCTCAAAAGTACACCTTAAGGGTAAAAGCTTAATATTTTAAAATAAACGGTCCACATGAATCGAGAACGCACCCTATTCCAAGAAATTGCGCATTGCGCAAGGGAATCCCCAATTATTCACATGTTATCACCGGGTCCGCGGCAGGTCATTGTCTTAAATGTTTGGTGTTATTTAGCGTCGCCGGGCTAATTTTTCGGTAACCATCGGCAGTAGTTTAAAACCTTTCAATGTTGAAGTAGGAAACGACTTCCCCCCGAAATGTGGATGAGTTCGAAGAGGCTTGCAGATTACCTTCCAAAGGGTAACCGGATTCAATTCAAATTAATTTACCAGCCGTTTCATTTTCGGACTTAAATGTTGGGTGTTAGGGGGGGAGACGGTGTAATTTTTTTCGGTAACCATGGTCGGAGGAGAGTAAAACTAAAAAAGGAAACTGGGGAATCAGACTTCCTCCTCCCCGAAAGGGGTTTGGAAGGGTTTGCCGGCTTGCAGATCCTCATGGCTGACCCACCTCTTCAACCAGTTACTTGAACCAGATATTTACAAGTCTAATCTTCACGGTGTTGAGGTTGTAATTCGTCATTCGATATGTATCATTTTGTTAATAATAAAACCAAAAAACGGTATCCTATTGTTTCTTTCCAAGCGTTGTTCAGTCAACCAGGCCTGACAGACCTACAGATAGGCCGGGGCGAAAGACACCCGGAAATGACGTGAACAAAATTATACAAATTACTTATCAGCAACCAATATTACGTTTGGCTAAAATCGACACCCAGATGTTGGAATTTTGCATTTTGATTTACACCGGGGAATCCTTAACCCAACTTTTTTGGTAGCCAGCGAACTCCGGAAAGACCCGGGCTGATTTTAATACAATTTAGGGAGTGTGGAGAACCAAGCTCTACCGAGCAAGTAACGACTGCAGTTACTTCCGACTATAAAACAAATTTGTTTCGCTTTTTACAGAATAACAGCACGTTTAATTGGAATATGGTTATGATTTTGCAGCATTACCCTTAACAGAAGGTTGGTAACTTCCATTTCACAGTCTGGTGATTTACCAGCGTTTGTCTATCCGTCTGGGCTAACCAATGCTGCTACCTGACTATTGGCCCATCTTGCCGTAATTCCGATTTCTAAAAAGGGCATCTCTGTTTTAATTTTGTGTGTTAAGTACATTTAATTTGAAGGCTATTTATAAAACAACTTTCCTTATAAAAAGGTAGATCGTTTAATTGTTCATTTCAAATTTTGCTGAGAACCAAAGCCCATATACCCTTCGGGGAAGGCCCCCTACGGTTACAACTGCAGCCCATTAGTTTCCAGGCAGGTTGGGGGGGAAAAAGGGGCCCCACCTGGGTAATCGAGGGTACGCACCTACATTTGGGTTCACCGTCTCCCTTTGACATATCTAGGGTCCGTACGGATAGAATTTGCAATTGTGCCTCGAAAAATTTATAGTCCCATAACGTTCGTGTATGTTGAAGGGAGGGTTTCCCCCCTCACATCTACACGCTTTCCCCATGAATATTCTTCATTTAAACGTCCACCCAACAGTATTTAAACACTAACCCAAATGCAGCGCCCCCGTTAGTCTTCCCATTAATATCCGACGAAAGAGAAATTGGGAACGTGACACGAAAAAGTCAACACGGGCCCATTTTAGTGTCGTGTCACGAACAAGATAAAAATTAGCCTCTTACCGACACGCCTACCCTATGTGCACACGTGTTATTACAATGCTTTAGTTCACCCCAAAAATTTTAAATAGATCAGGGTTTCCAAATAGTATGCATACTTAGTGGTTCGATCTTCCCATGAATTCAAATTTAAAGATTTCTTTTTCGCTCTTCAGGTATCATTGTACGATTTATTACCGAACAAGTTATAAAATAAAGTTACGTACGGGAACTTTACAACTGCTATTAGCCAATTTTTTGGCAGTTGCCACATAATCGGGCCAAACCACAATGGACGGTACACCTCCAATACAGCAATACTTTTAAGATGGTTTACGATCTTCCGTGTGGCGATTAGACTTTCTTTTTCGGTTTTGGAAGCAGATTTTGCGACGAACGCGGAATCGACTTCCAGAGTCGGTGAGGGAAGCGATGAACACCCTTGCGGCACATTGCTTCCCGCAGTCGTTTCTTTTAAGGGCAATCACCCTACCCTCAAGAGCCTATTGTACAATGCCGGACGAGAAACAGACCGAGAGTTGACAATATCTTCATAGCTAACTAGAGACCCAAAGGGCCGCTGACTATTTGCGACGTGTCAAGCGGATTCTTCACCCCGACAGAGCATCACATTTTTATGCGCAGTGTACACCTAGACGCGAGGGAAAAGTGTGCACCGTGATCGTCCTAATTTATTCCCCCAAAAGAGCGTGTACAATCCCATATTCGGGAAAACTAGCTTCACTACAAATGTTTGAAAAGAACATAGATTCAAATTCCACTAGCGAATTGGATGTGTCGTCCGTACAACGAACCCTTTAAAAACATTCGTTGACTGCCAAGTTTCCAGAGCGAGAGTCGGGCACCTATATGACACCACGAATTCTTCAAGCGGAAGAGAGTTACAGAGCGGCATCTCGAGCTCAATAGCTCCCTTCGAGGTATTCGCTAAATAGTCGTTATTAGTATTCAGTTTCATACGAATGGGGGTTTTTCCCGAAAAAAAAAATGAAACAAGCCTTGTGACTTCGATAACTGACGACCGTCAGCTATGTGATTCCTCCACTAATGCCTATCAATCACAAAATCACCATGGAAACTGCCATGTCAATACCACCCCAAAAAGGACGGTTCGTCTTTCTTGGTACTGTAACTGATTGGACAAGATTTTCCCAAAGGGTTTTGCTCCAAAGGCAAATGGAGGAAAGACGTCGACTTATCGTCCGTCTTTTCAACGAATCTTACTTCTTATTCCTAAGCCCGGAGTCCTCGTAATTATCCGGCATTGTGATTACCCGCGAACTGCAAGTCTCTCCAGCACGACGGCCTTCGCCCAGCTACCGGCAAGTCCCACACCCGTGGTCTCGCTGTCCTCAGGACGGCACGAGGAGAGAGTGCGCGGCCACGTCCGTTACACGCACTTTGCCCTCGGGCCGCCGAAGTGGCCGCTGGAGCATCCTAAAAAAAAAAAAAAAAAAAAAAGCCCCGTCCATCCTTCCTTCCTTCCTTCCTTCCTTCCTTCCTTCCTTCCTTCCTTCCTTCCTTCCTTCCTTCCTTCCTTCCTTCCTCCTCCTTCCTCTCCTTCCTTCCTTCCTTCCTTCCTTCCTTCCTTCCTTCCTTCCTTCCTTCCTTCCTTCCTTCCTTCCTTCCTTCCTTCCTTCCTTCCTTCCTTCCTTCCTTCCTTCCTTCCTTCCGTCCGTCCGTCCGTCCGTCCGTCCGTCCGTCCGTCCGTCCGTCCGTCCGTCCGTCCGTCCGTCCGTCCGTCCGTCCGTCCGTCCGTCCGTCCGTCCGTCCGTCCGTCCGTCCGTCCGTCCGTCCGTCCGTCCGTCCGTCCGTCCGTCCGTCCGTCCGTCCGTCCGTCCGTCCGTCCGTCGTCCTCCGTCCTCCGTCCGTCCGTCCGTCCGTCCGTCCGTCCGTCCGTCCGTCCGTCCGTCCGTCGTCCGTCCGTCCGTCCGTCCGTCGTCCGTCCGTCCGTCCGTCCGTCCGTCCGTCCGTCGTCCGTCCGTCCGTCCGTCCGTCCGTCCGTCCGTCCGTCCGTCCTCCTCCCTCCGTCTCCCTCCCTCCTCCTCCTCCTCCTCCCTCCCTCCTCCTCCTCCTCCCCTCCCTCCCTCCTCCCTCCTCCCTCCCTCCCTCCCTCCTCCTCCCTCCCTCCCTCCCTCCCTCCCTCCCTCCCTCCCTCCTCCCTCCCTCCCCTCCCTCCCTCCCTCCCTCCCTCCCTCCCTCCTCCTCCCTCCCTCTCCTCCCTCCTCCCCTCCCTCCCTCCCTCCCTCCCTCCTCCCTCCCTCCCTCCTCCCTCCCTCCTCCTCTCTCTCTCTCTCTCTCTCTCTCTCTCTCTGTCTTCTGTCTGTTTGTCTGTCTGTCTGTCTCTCTCTCGCGCTCTCTCTATCTACCTCCCTCCCTACCCCTATCCTCTCCCTCCTCCCTCCCTCCCTCTCTCTCTCTCTCTCTCTCTCTCCTCTCTCTCTCTCTCTCTCTCTCTCTCTCTCTCTCTCTCTCATAAAAGCACGTACACTCTCAATGTGGTTTCTGTATTTTCTCTGGCGGATAGTGTCTCAAAAGTCCACCTTCAAGGGTAAAAGGTTAATATTTTAAAATAACACGAGTACACACAGAAATACGCGAACGCACCCGCTTTGTCAAGAAATTGCGCATTGCGCAACTGCGGATTCTCACAATTAGTTGTCACATGATTGTCACATGATCCGCGGCAGGTCAGTTTTCTCGATTCTTTTGTCGTTTTCATCCTCGCCGTCTACAGCTACTCGGTATTGATACCCCTAGTATTAAATCGCTTCAATGTTGTTGTAGTAAACGGCCACGATGACATCGAGATGTGGATACTATACCCGAAGAGGCTTTCATATTGAACGCAAGGGAAGAGACGTCGGATTCAATTCAAGTTAATGACGCGGCTGCCGTTCAATTATCGGACGTTAAATGTTAGGGTGTTATAGGGTGTAGATCGGTGTAATTTTTTTTAAAAGGTCGGGGGGAGAGTAAACTCCTTTCGCTGTTGAAGCACTGGGAAATCAGACTTCCTCCTCCCCGAAAGGGGTTTTGGGGGTTCGCCGGCTTCAGATTCCTTCCATGGCTTACCCCCCCTTCAACTGTCAGTTATTTTAACCAGATATGTTTCATATCTAATCTAAATGTCTGGTGGAGTGTTGACGGTGTGTTTTACGTCATTCGATGTATCATTTTGTTAAGTAATAAAACTAAAAAAGGAAACGTGGTATACCTATTGTTTCTTTCCAAGCGTTGTTCAGTCGAACGAAGCCTGTACAGACCTACAGATAGACCCGAGCGAAATGACGACTCCCAAAATGCACCGTGAACAAAATTATACAAGTCTAGATCTTCACGCAACCTATATTGAGTTTTGCTAAAATTCGACCCGTTGAGATGTATGTACGTATTAAGCATATGATAGTACACCGTGAATCCTTAACCAATCATTTTAGGTAGCACAGCGAAGTCCGGGAAAACACCAGGTCTGACAGTAATACAATATTTCGGGGAGGGTCGAGAGAACCATCGGATCAATCGAGTTCAAAGAACAACGACTGCAGTTACTTATGACTAGTACAACAAAGATGTACGCTGGACAGAATAACGAGCACGACTACTTGGAATATGGTTATGCATCTTTGCACGGATTAGTCTCGCTTAACAGACTGTAGGTCGGCTGCGGAACTACGCCGAGAAGACAGTCTGGTTATTTTACCGGCGTTTGAATGCTATCCGTGTGGGCTAACCAATGCTGCTACCTGAGCGGTATTGGCTAATCTTGCCGTAATTCCGATTTCATAAATAACTACATATTTTTAGTTTTTATTTTTGTTTTGTTAATGTACGTTTAATTGTGAATATTTTTTTTTAATACAACATTACCTTATAAAAAGGTATATTGATTTAATTTTTTATTTCAAATTTGGCCTGAGAACCAATCAGCATGTCTACCCTAATCTGGGGTAAGGCCGCCCTAGCGGTTACAACTGCAGCCCATTAGTTTCCCAGGCAGAGTTGAGGGGCTGAAAAGGGCTGCCACCTGGGTAATCGAGGGTACGGACAGATACATTTGGGTTCACAGGCCTACACTATAGACATATCTAGGGTGTGTTGAGGGATAGATCGTCGCAATTGTGCCTCGCAATATTTTTATTATAATAACGTAGCCCATATACGCTTCGAAGGTGAAGTGCCCCCATCACATCTAACCCCCCATGAATATTCTTCAGTTGTAAACGTCGCCGCGAACAGGTATCAAAACACTACCACCCCCTCCAATGCAGCGCCCCCGTCTTTTCTTCCGATGTCAATATCCGACGACAGAGAAATTGGGAACGTCGCCTCGAAAAATGTCAACACGTCCCATTTCGGTGTCGTGTCATGTTGAAGATACGGTTCAGCTCTCTTCACCAGACAGCGCCTCCCGTATGTGCACACGTGTTATTACAACTGCTCTATTTCACCCAAAATAACTTTTAAATAGATCAGTTACGAAAAAGTATGCATAGTTAGTGCGTTCGGATACTCCCAACTGAAATTCAAATTATCAAAGTGACACGATCGCTCTATCAGGTATCATTGCAACTATTTATTACCGAACAAGTTATAAAAATAAACATACGTACGATACTTTACAAGCTGCTGTATTAGTTAATGTTTGGCAGTTGCCACCATAATCGGGCCAAACCAGCACATGAGACGGTTCACCACCACATACATGCAATACTTCAAGATGGTTTACGATCTTCCGTGTGGCGATTGAGACTTTCTTTTTCGGTTTTGGAAGCAGATTGTTGACGACGAAGACGCCACATCGGACTAGTTCAGTATGTCGGTGGTAGGGAAGCTGATGAACACCCTTGCGCCCATTGTTTTGCCAGTTGTTTTAAGGACAATCACGTACACCTCTAAGCAGCCATTTGTACAAGTGTCGGACGAGAAACAGACCCAGAGTGTGGCTATATCCGTCATAGCTGGCTGGCGACAAGGCCCGCTGACTATTTGCGACGTGTCACAGCGGAATTACTTCACCCCGACAGAGCATCACATCGACAGCGCAGTGTACACACGCGACGACAGGGACACGTGTGCTCCCTCGTCGTCCTATAAGTACCCCTTGCCCATAATGAGCGTGTATAATCCCATATTGGAATAAATAAGTAGCTGTCACTACAATATGTTTGAAAATAACATAGAGCCAAGTGACGCCAGTAGCGAATTGATGTGTCGTCCGTCCGACGACCTTACTAGCTATTCTTTGATTTGCTGCCAAGTTTCTCCTAGATGCGAGAAATGTGTCGGGCACCGTGATATGACACCACGATTTATTCAAGCGGAAGCGTGTTACAGAGTTCTGCATCTCGAGCGTCAACTGAGCTTGATCTTCGAGGATATTGGCGCAAAAGAAGTCGTTATTAGTATTCAGTTTCACTAGACGAATTGGGGTTTTCCAGAATATAAAAGAACTGAAACAACACTTGGTGACTGCCAAGAACAGAGACGAGGCCGTCAGCTATGTGAGCCATCCACTAAAAGCCTATCAACTCACAAGAGAGGTCACAACGGAATCATGCCATGCTCAATACCACCCCATACAAAGGTACGGTCTCGTCTTATCTTGGTACTTTAACTAGATTGGACAAGATTGCCATCCAAAGGTTTAGCTCCAGATGGCAAATGGCAAGAAGCCTTCGACTTATCGATAGTTCTTTACTACACGAATCATTACTTCTTATTCCTAACACATCGTAGTTCTCGTAATTAATCCACCATTTTGATTACCCTGTGAAACTGCAAGTCATCACCAACGCCACTGCCATTCGCCCCAGCGTGCCGGCAAGTGCCGACCCATGTCGAAGTCTCGCTGCCGTCACTGGACGAGTACGAGGAGGGAGTGACGTCGGCCATCGTCCGTCTACAACGCACCTTCGCCCTCGACCCGTCCGAAGTGGCCGCTGGACGCATCCTCGGCGTGCCGGCGATGGAGAGTATCAGTCGCCGCGACCGGGGTCTGCTCGGCACGACGGCGCTCTAGAAGGCCGACTACGGCCTCGCAGCACAGTGGCTGCTGGTCGTCTTGAGAGACGGCCCGACAGAGGACAAAAGCATGCTGCGGGTCGACGTCATTACATGGCTGGTGGAAGCTCAAATACAGGTGGGATATGTAAAAGCCCCGTTTTTTCCTTTCCCTTTCCCTTTCCCTTTCCCTTTCCCTTTCCTTTTTTCCCCCTTCCTTCCTTCCTTCCTTCCTTTTCCTTCCCCTTTCCCCTTCCTTCCTTTCCCTTTCCCTTTCCTTTTCCTTCCTTCCTTCCTTCCTTCCTTCCTTCCTTCCTTCCTTCCTTTCCTTTCCTTTCCTTTCCTTTCCTTTCCTTTCCTTTCCTTTCCTTCCTTTCCTTTCCCTCCGTCCGTCCGTCCGTCCGTCCGTCCTTCCGTCCGTCCGTCCCTCCTCCTCCCCGTCCGTCCGTCCGTCCGTCCGTCCGTCCCCTCCGTCCCGTCCGTCCGTCCGTCCGTCCGTCCGTCCGTCCGTCCGTCCCCCCGTCCGTCCGTCCGTCCGTCCGTCCCCTCCCTCCCTCCCCTCCCTCCTCCTCCCTCCTCCTCCTCCCCTCCTCCTCCTCCCTCCTCCGTCCTCCTCCTCCTCCTCCTCCTCCTCCCTCCTCCTCCTTTCCCCTCCTCCCCTCCTCCTCCCCTCCCTCCCTCCTCCCCTCCTCCCTCCTCCTCCTCCTCCTCCCCTCCTCCTCCTCCCCTCCCCCCCCCTCCTCCGTCTCCGTCCCCTGTCCGTCCGTGTCCTCCTCCGCCTCCCCCCCCCTCCCCCCCTCCCTCCTCCCCCCCCTCCCTCCCTCCCCCCCTCCCTCCCCCTCCCCCCTCCCTCCCTCCTCCCTCCCCCCCTCCCTCCCTCCCTCCTCCCTCCCTCCCTCCCTCCCCCCTCCCTCCCTCCCTCCCCCTCCCTCCCCCCATTTCCCCCCCTCCCCCCCCTCCCCCTCCCCCCCCCCTCCCTCCCTCCCCCTCCCTCCCCCCCTCCCCCCTCTCTCTCTCTCTCTCTCTCTCTCTCTGTCTTCTGTCTGTTTGTCTGTCTGTCTGTCTCTCTCTCCGCTCTCTCTACTACCTCCCTCCCCCCCTACCTCTATCCCTCCCTCCCTCCCTCCCTCCTCCCCCTCTCTCTCTCTCTCTCTCTCTCTCTCTCTCTCTCTCTCTCTCTCTCTCTCTCTCTCTCTCTTTTCCTACACTCTCAATGTGGTTTCTGTATTTTCTCTGGCGGATAGTGTCTCAAAAATTCACCTTCAAGGGTAAAAGGTTAATATTTTAAAATAACACGAGTACACACAGAAATACGCGAACGCACCCGCTTTGTCAAGAAATTGCGCATTGCGCAACTGCGGATTCTCACAATTAGTTGTCACATGATTGTCACATGATCCGCGGCAGGTCAGTTTTCTCGATTCTTTTGTCGTTTTCATCCTCGCCGTCTACAGCTACTCGGTATTGATACCCCTAGTATTAAATCGCTTCAATGTTGTTGTAGTAAACGGCCACGATGACATCGAGATGTGGATACTATACCCGAAGAGGCTTTCATATTGAACGCAAGGGAAGAGACGTCGGATTCAATTCAAGTTAATGACGCGGCTGCCGTTCAATTATCGGACGTTAAATGTTAGGGTGTTATAGGGTGTAGATCGGTGTAATTTTTTTTCGGTAACCATGGTCGGAGGAGAGTAAACTCCTTTCGCTGTTGAAGCACTGGGAAATCAGACTTCCTCCTCCCCGAAAGGGGTTTGGAGGTTCGCCGGCTTGCAGATTCCTTCCATGGCTTACCCACCGTCTTCAACTGTCAGTTATTTTAACCAGATATGTTTCATATCTAATCTAAATGACTGGTGGAGTGTTGACGGTGTGTTTTACGTCATTCGATGTATCATTTTGTTAAGTAATAAAACTAAAAAAGGAAACGTGGTATACCTATTGTTTCTTTCCAAGCGTTGTTCAGTCGAACGAAGCCTGTACAGACCTACAGATAGACCCGAGCGAAATGACGACTCCCAAAATGCACCGTGAACAAAATTATACAAGTCTAGATCTTCACGCAACCTATATTGAGTTTTGCTAAAATTCGACCCGTTGAGATGTATGTACGTATTAAGCAGTATGATAGTACACCGTGAATCCTTAACCAATCATTTTAGGTAGCACAGCGAAGTCCGGGAAAACACCAGGTCTGACAGTAATACAATATTTCGGGGAGGGTCGAGAGAACCATCGGATCAATCGAGTTCAAAGAACAACGACTGCAGTTACTTATGACTAGTACAACAAAGATGTACGCTGGACAGAATAACGAGCACGACTACTTGGAATATGGTTATGCATCTTTGCACGGATTAGTCTCGCTTAACAGACTGTAGGTCGGCTGCGGAACTACGCCGAGAAGACAGTCTGGTTATTTTACCGGCGTTTGAATGCTATCCGTGTGGGCTAACCAATGCTGCTACCTGAGCGGTATTGGCTAATCTTGCCGTAATTCCGATTTCATAAATAACTACATATTTTTAGTTTTTATATTTTTTGTGTTAATGTACGTTTAATTTTGAATATTTTTTATAATACAACATTACCTTATAAAAAGGTATATTGATTTAATTTTTTATTTCAAATTTGGCCTGAGAACCAATCAGCATGTCTACCCTAATCTGGGGTAAGGCCGCCCTAGCGGTTACAACTGCAGCCCATTAGTTTCCCAGGCAGAGTTGAGGGGCTGAAAAGGGCTGCCACCTGGGTAATCGAGGGTACGGACAGATACATTTGGGTTCACAGGCCTACACTATAGACATATCTAGGGTGTGTTGAGGGATAGATCGTCGCAATTGTGCCTCGCAATATTTTTATTATAATAACGTAGCCCATATACGCTTCGAAGGTGAAGTGCCCCCATCACATCTACACGTTCCGCCATGAATATTCTTCAGTTGTAAACGTCGCCGCGAACAGGTATCAAAACACTACCACCCCCTCCAATGCAGCGCCCCCGTCTTGTCTTCCGATGTCAATATCCGACGACAGAGAAATTGGGAACGTCGCCTCGAAAAATGTCAACACGTCCCATTTCGGTGTCGTGTCATGTTGAAGATACGGTTCAGCTCTCTTCACCAGACAGCGCCTCCCGTATGTGCACACGTGTTATTACAACTGCTCTATTTCACCCAAAATAACTTTTAAATAGATCAGTTACGAAAAAGTATGCATAGTTAGTGCGTTCGGATACTCCCAACTGAAATTCAAATTATCAAAGATGACACGATCGCTCTATCAGGTATCATTGCAACTATTTATTACCGAACAAGTTATAAAAATAAACTATACGTACGATACTTTACAAGCTGCTGTATTAGTTAATGTTTGGCAGTTGCCACCATAATCGGGCCAAACCAGCACATGAGACGGTTCACCACCACATACATGCAATACTTCAAGATGTTTACGATCTTCCGTGTGGCGATTGAGACTTTCTTTTTCGGTTTTGGAAGCAGATTGTTGACGACGAAGACGCCACTCGGAAACTTTCAT
>JAODUO010003198.1:0-15070 GCA_025642075.2 Ridgeia piscesae
TTTTTGCATTTTTGGCCCCCCTTTTTTTTTTAATTTTTTTTTTGTTGAATGTAAGGTAAGGAAAGGATTGAGGTGTTGGGAAAAAAAAATTTTTTCTAAAAGGGAAACCCAGTGAATTTAATAAAACGATTGTCCGTAAACCCAGGAAAGGGGCATTTATTTCGAACTTTCATGACTTTTGCGTGTTCCCTCTTTTCTTTTTTTGGGGGGTTTTTTTCTTTTTCCCCCTTTTTTTAAAAAAAATTTTTTTGTTTAAGGGGGGGGTTTTAACCAGGGGGTGTAAAATTTTTGAAGGAAATTTAAAAGGGGTTTCCCGGTTAAATTGGGCCCTTAAACCTTAAATTATTTTAAAAAAAGGTACTATTAGGGGAAAATTGTAAACCCTTTTCAAAACAAAATATTATAAAAAAATTTGTTTTTAAATTTTTAAATTTTGGGGGGGAAATTTTTGAAAAAATTTCCAAAATTTAAAAACCCGGGCATTTTTTTTTAAAAATAAATTTTTTTACCAAAAAAAACAAAAAATTTTAAAATTTAAAAAAAAACCAAAATTCTTTTTTAAACTACCCGGCCTTAAAAAGGTTAATTAAAAAAAAACCCTTAAAAACCCGGCTTGGGGTTGGATTAAAATTCTTTTTTTGATTTTAGTTTTCCCGAAAGTGAAATTGAAAAGATTACGCAAATTTAAATTTTTCAGAAGGCCTAAGGGAATAATGATGAAAGAATGGAGGTGAATGATCCGGTTTATTTATAATGCACCTGGACATGTTGATTAAAGCGAAAAGTGAAAGTGTTCCGTGAAGGCTTCGGTGTGGCCTGATTATAAAACGACGCTGATTGTGTTAGGCGGCATCAAAGTGAATATGATTTGCTCATATCAGACGCAAGCGAGACGATAAATGTGTGAGCAGTGTCGCGTCAATTTGATATGCCATATTATTTTTATTAAAATTCATGTAACATTTGTCTTTATAATATTCATCTTACATCGTATGGTATGGGCAAGCGGGACCATCGAGCAAACTTCTGGCGATTGGAAACTTTGGGAAAAATCACGCAAAATGGCCTGGCGACCCAATTTAGGGTCGCAACCCTGTCTTTGTCCATTAATTGTTATCAAGGTCTCGTCTATGAAGCAATGTTTTGGCGAGAGGATGATATAATATACAGAGCAACGTACAATGTGTCTGTGCTAACGTCCAATAAATCAATAACCGATTACATATATCAGTAACAGACGACATGCCCACAAGATAAGCTGATTTATACAACGCCGTCTTCCTTTCATTATGTACTACGACTTTTGTCGTTTCTGTCCGCCAGATGTCCGTACTGTGCGTGCGAGTCGCCGTGGTGCTTCTACTGGCCAGCTGTGTCTTGGCCAAGCCAGTCGGCGACCCCGAGCAAGGTAAGCGTTATAATCAGTCCACAGCTGTGATATGTTAGGTAAAAAACACTTAAAAAGAACGTGTTTTAAAAACAAACTTAAAAAAAAAAAAAAAAAAAAAAAAAAAGAGTTTTTCCAGGGAAAAGGTTAAAAAAACGTAAAAAACCCTAAGGTTAAAGACGCGTAAAGAATCCGCTGATTCGTAAGTATTGTTAATGGTGTGAATATGTTTATAACAAAATCTACAAATACATTAAAAGGGTTTGGGTTTCACAAAGTTTGGAAAAAATAAGATTTCACCTGATGGCAAATAGTTCGTGATCCACTTTCCATCTGGGGCTAAGGCTTTGATAAAATAGTTATGTAATGCAACAGACAATGTAACGATTTAACTAAGCACGCCTTGCAATGTCGCCTTTTTGTTGCGATTGCAATAAGTTGATTGATGTCTCCATCCCTCTGCTGTTCCTGTATGACTTGGATACAAATTAATCGTAAACAGTCTTCCACTTCTATATCACCGCAAATTCATATTGAATTATTCTCTTCTATATTTCCATTCAGAACCCATCGCGGCGAACTCGACCGATCCTGTTATCGGTGGCAAAGTGGAAGGGGAGAAGACTACAGAAGATGTGAACACGGAAATCACGAAGGAAATACCCGAGGAAGCCAGCGAGGTTGACGAAAGCCAAGAAACGTCAGAAGCTGTGGAGTCATTAGAGAAGAAGGAAGTTATAAACGAGGACGAACAACCAGAGGATGATGAGGGGCGAAAACCAAAAACCGGGCAAAAAATTGAAAGAAAAAAAGGGGAAATGGGGAAAAGGTGATTGAAGAAACGAAGGTAGAGGAAACGTCAGAGGACAAACAAACCAGCGAAAATGAAACAGAGAAAGAAAACCAGCCGGAAGTGCTGAACCCAAGGAGAAACTGCCAAAGGGTGAGGCGGAGGGAAAGGGGGGGGGAAATCGCAGACGATACGAATGTGGCGAGGTGGACACGAAGAAAGAAGTGATGACGGGTGAAACCAAGAAGGAAAACAACACAAAGGTTGAGGAAGCAGCGAAGGAAGGAGAAACTACAGAAGATATGCAACTCAAGGAAACTGTGCAGGAGAAAGAAAAGGATCTGGAGAAGGCAACGGTCGAAAACGCACTGACTTGACGCAAAACAACGAGAGTGATTCGTCAACGAGACGGCTGTAGAAGATATTAAATACCTCACAAAGCACGAAGTGTCGACCCTGATGCGGGGATAACGTAGAAGGAAGCGGTGAAGCGGAGAGCAGTGGGGATGCAGCCAGCGGGGAAAGCAGCGGCGACGTCAGCGGCGACGTGGACGGCAGTGGTGAGTTGGAGACGACCAGTAAGAGCAGCGGGGATCTCGCCGGGAGCAGCTTGGCGGTGCAGATCATCGACGACTCCACCGACGAGTCCGAGGAAGACACCGATCAGGCTGAGATATGCCCGGGAAAGAACGAAGACGCCCAAAAACGACACCAAAAGGGAGAAGCAATGAACAAAGAGAGCGAAGAGGTTAATAAGATGACCGTACAGTAAGGAAGAGATAGACGACGACGCCACGTCACCAGAAAAAGAAGACGAGACATCCGAAGAAGCAAACGATGATAGTGGATTGGTGACGGAGAAGAAACCAGAGTACACAAAAGAAACCTCTGCCGATGTTGATGATGTTACGAAGGCCGCCAGTAGCGAGACATCGGAACATGCCGCCGAGACCCACGAAGCGACTGAAGAGAACAAATTTGCCACAACCGACAAAGCCAACAAGGACGACGTTGAAACCAAAATTTTGAAGGAAAAAAAGAAGGAACAAAGGGGCCCCCCCGGGGCCCCATTTATAAAAGAAAAGGGAAAAAAAGGAAAAAAGGGGAAGAAACCAAAAAAAATAAAAAACGAGGCAAAAAGCCGACGGGGAGGAAATTGGGGGGAAAAGGAACCAAAAAACCCCAAATAACCAAAAGAAAGGAAAAAACCCGACACAACCCCGAAAAAAAAAACCGAAAAAAAAAGGGGGCAGAGGAAGTCACAAAAAAAAAAGGGAAAGAGGGAGAAAAACCGGATAGAAGAAAAACCGCCCCAAAATTTTGGAAAGGAAATTTGAAAAACGAGGCAGCCCTGAAACAAGCTGACACGATCGAGCAGGCGGCCGAAATTGAAGCGAGATAGGATGAAGATCTCAATGATAATTAGGTAAGTTACAATTACTATGCTGTTGCTGTTAAAACAAATAGTTTCCAATTGTTCTTCCAAAGTTGATTAAATTAAGCAAGTGTGGGGTGTGTTTGAACAAAAACATTCAGTATACGTCTAACCAGTTCTAACCAAATTAATTCTTATCCCAAAGAATATGATTTCGGACAGTATTAAAATTATCTCTTCAAAATTTACTGAAAAAAAAGTTTTTTGCTTTTTTGTAATTAAATTTTTAGCACGAAATAAAAAAAATTAAACACTGGTTTTGTTTTCAGCTGATGTAACTTCACTGTCGCAAAATAAGTGCGCTTCTCCATAACTGCTGCCACCTGGCGCCTGCCGAGTGTATTCGATTGATCCGAACAACACCAGCTACACCCGATATCAGTGCCATCTAGCGATCATCGTGGACATTTGGGTTTTTTCGTCGCCATTGTTGCCGGAGAAACGAACTTTATTTATTCACCGATTTTTTTTCAATAAAAAAGCCAAAATTGGGGGGCCACCCCGCCTAAAATTAGGGAAATCGCCAGGTTTTTTCAAAAACAAATAGTGCGACAGTGATACAAACAATTTGGATAATGAATAGGATAATGAAATGTCATTATGTTTGTAAATGTAAGCCTAAGCGAATTTTGTTAGATATATTTGTGATTTGCGGCCATTGCAAACTCTGCTTATTGTATTAGTTGAAAGCATTGTTCATTATGATATGTCTAATTATGATATACAGTGTGTTGTGTTCCGGCTTGTGGCATTTGTGACCAATCTAGATTAAGGTGAATTCGGTTTATTGTAAAACAGACAACTGTACTCGTATTAATTATTATTATTTGTATGTTTAAATTTTTCTAAGGGTTTTTTAAAAAATATTTAAAGAATTTGTTGGAAAAGGGTCAGGGAGAAAACCTTTTTTGCAAATTAAATTTTTTAACGGGTTGTTTTGCAGTATTTAAAAATTTAAGGTCAAAAACCGGGAAAAAAGGGAGGCGAGTTCTCAACCCTTTGGTGGGAGTTGTCTAAAAATTTTTCACCACCCCCAGGGCCTTGGTGAAAAGGAAAAATACACAAAAATAAACCAGGGCCCCCCACACTCCACGTACACACCCCAACCCCCGCGGCCGCAATCCGCCCCCAAAGGGGGGAAACCGGAAAAACCCCGGCACACGCAAAAAAAAAACGCACACGCACAAAACCCACGGGCTTTTTAAACCCAAAAAACCTTTCGATTGGGTTTTAACAGCCTTTCGGGAGATTGAAAACCGGGTGTTTGGCCAAATTTTTTTTCCCCAATGGATTTCCCTTTTAAAAAATTTTTTGGAAAACCAATTCCCGGTTTTGTTTTTATTTCAATTTTTTTTAACCAAAAAAACTTTTGTGAAAATTTGCACGCATAACACAGGGCACCGCCCCCCCCCCCACACAAAAAACCGAATCGGAGTCATACTATTTGTAACAATAAACTAGGAAACCAATTATTTTTTTAAAATGCGTTGAGTTTGTTGTTGATATTGCATCAAACGGTACAGCATTGACATTTGTAGTGTGTGTGGGGGGGGGGGGGTGGGGGCTTATGCGTGCATGCACATGTTAGTAAGTTGAAATATACAAAACGGAATTGTTTCACTGTAAGAACTCCATGGAACTTGCAACACGCTTCAATCTCCGAGCTGTTACAATCGACGGTGTGTATGCGTGCTTGTGCGTGTGCGTGTGCGTGTGCGTGGGCGTGTGCGTGTGCGTGTGCGTGTGCGTGTGCGTTCGTGCGCGCATGCGCGCGCTTGTGTGTGTACGTGAGTGTGTGCACATGTTTATTTTGTGTACTAACTATCACCAAGGCCATGGACGGCTGGTGAAAATTATTAGACAACTCCGGCACACAATGTGTTGAGAACTCAGCCTCGTGTTCGGTTTAGACGTGTGATTCAACTACTGCAAACTACCGTTAATGATTGCACGGTTTCTCTCTGACCTATCCACATGTCTTACTATTTCTAAGCATAGCATTGTCAACGCTCGATTAAACAAACACATTTATTGAATCTATGCTATACAAAATTGCATATTGTCTCAGCGACGTGACGCCTTTGTTCCAATCAATTACATAGAATGTCAACTATACAAAAATGCACATTCATGAACACATTCAAACATACAAATAATAATAATTAATACGAGTACAGTTGTCTGTTTTACAATAAACCGAATTCACCTTAATCTAGTTTGGGTCACAAATGCCACAAGCCGGAACACAACACACTGTATATCATAATTAGACATATCATAATGAACAATGCTTTCAACTAATACAATAAGCAGAGTTTGCAATGGCCGCAAATCACAAATATATCTAACAAAATTCGCTTAGGCTTACATTTACAAACATAATGACATTTCATTATCCTATTCATTATCCAAATTGTTTGTATCACTGTCGCACTATTTGTTTTTGAAAAAACCTGGCGATTTCCCTAATTTTAGGCGTGGCATAAACGTTGCCAGAGATACCCAATTGCTATACGTGTACTGATTTTTCATGTGCTCAATTTGCATCATTGAAAAATCGGTGAATAAATAAAGTTCGTTTCTCCGGCAACAATGGCGACGAAACAACAAATGTCCACGATGATCGCTAGATGGCACTGATATCGGGTGTAGCTGGTGTTGTTCGGATCAATCGAATACACTCGGCAGGCGCCAGGTGGCAGCAGTTATGGAGAAGCGCACTTATTTTGCGACAGTGAAGTTACATCAGCTGAAAACAAAACCAGTGTTTAATTTTTTTTATTTCGTGCTAAATTAATTACATAGCATACTCCACAATTAACTAAGCTGTATATACACGACACTGTTAAATGTTTTGTGATTCACAGTAAATTTTGAAGAGATAATTTTAATACTGTCCGAAATCATATTCTTTGGGATAAGAATTAATTTGGTTAGAACTGGTTAGACGTATACTGAATGTTTTTGTTCAAACACACCCCACACTTGCTTAATTTAATCAACTTTGGAAGAACAATTGGAAACTATTTGTTTTAACAGCAACAGCATAGTAATTGTAACTTACCTAATTATCATTGAGATCTTCATCCTATCTCGCTTCAATTTCGGCCGCCTGCTCGATCGTGTCAGCTTGTTTCAGGGCTGCCTCGATTAAATCAAGTGCGTCAACTTCCAACATCTCCATGGCGTCGTGTTTGGCAATTGCATTCTCGATAGCCAAAGTAGATTCGTCGTCCGTCTTATCGGCTACTTCTTTCCTTTTGTCGACTTCCTCTGCCGCCGTGTTTGATTCTTCTATCGTCTTTTCGATTTCCTCTGTGATTGTGTCGGTTTCTTCTATCATCTTTTCGGCTTCATCTGTGATTTTATCGGCTTCTTCTTCTACCATCTTTTCAGTTTCCTCCACGATTTTGTCGGTTTCTTCTATCGTCTTCTCGTCTTCCTCTTTGATTTTGTGAGCTTCCTCTGTCGCCTTGTCGGTTTGTTCGGTCGTTGTGTCAGTTTCCGTTGTCTCGTTGATAGAGTGAGGTTCCTCGGCAGGGATGTCCTCAGTCGCATCTGCCTCGTCAGTTAGGGTTTCATCCTTCACTATTTCGTTTTCTTTGATAGTGTCTGCGGCTTCGTCCTTCTTTACCGTGACAACATTGGTTTCAACGTCGTCCTTGTTGGCTTTGTCGGTTGTGGCAAATTTGTTCTCTTCAGTCGCTTCGTGGGTCTCGGCGGCATGTTCCGATGTCTCGCTACTGGCGGCCTTCGTAACATCATCAACATCGGCAGAGGTTTCTTTTGTGTACTCTGGTTTCTTCTCCGTCACCAATCCAC
Organism: Ridgeia piscesae; assembly: GCA_025642075.2. NCBI lineage: Eukaryota > Metazoa > Annelida > Polychaeta > Sabellida > Siboglinidae > Ridgeia > Ridgeia piscesae. Next base: position 7,435 of record JAODUO010003198.1, read on the forward strand.
TATCATCGTTTGCTTCTTCGGATGTCTCGTCTTCTTTTTCTGGTGACGTGGCGTCGTCGTCTATCTCTTCCTTACTGTACGGTCATCTTATTAACCTCTTCGCTCTCTTTGTTCATTTCTTCTACCTTTGGGGTCGTTGTTGGCGTCTTCGTTCGTTCCGGCATATCTCAGCCTGATCGGTGTCTTCCTCGGACTCGTCGGTGGAGTCGTCGATGATCTGCACCGCCAAGCTGCTCCCGGCGAGATCCCCGCTGCTCTTACTGGTCGTCTCCAACTCACCACTGCCGTCCACGTCGCCGCTGACGTCGCCGCTGCTTTCCCCGCTGGCTGCATCCCCACTGCTCTCCGCTTCACCGCTTCCTTCTACGTTATCCCCGCATCAGGGTCGACACTTCGTGCTTTGTGAGGTATTTAATATCTTCTACAGCCGTCTCGTTGACGAATCACTCTCGTTGTTTTGCGTCAAGTCAGTGCGTTTTCGACCGTTGCCTTCTCCAGATCCTTTTCTTTCTCCTGCACAGTTTCCTTGAGTTGCATATCTTCTGTGTTTTTCCTTCCTTCGCTGCTTCCTCAACCTTTGTGTTGTTTTCCTTCTTGGTTTCACCCGTCATCACTTCTTTCTTCGTGTCCACCTCGCCACATTCGTATCGTCTGCGATTTCTCCTTCCCCCCCCTCCGCCTCATCCTTTGGCAGTTTCTCCTTCGGTTTAGCACTTCCGGCTGGTTTTCTTTCTCTGTTTCATTTTCGCTGGTTTGTTTGTCCTCTGACGTTTCCTCTACCCTTTGTTTCTTTAATCACCTCTTCCTTCACCTCTTCACTGTCGCTGGTTTTCGTGGCCTTTGATAGTTTCTTCGTCTTCTGTGTCTTCCGCACTTCCGTATCCTCATCGCTGTCAGCCTCATCATCCTCTGGTTGTTCGTCCTCGTTTATAACTTCCTTCTTCTCTAATGACTCCACCGCTTCTGACTTTTTTTGGCTTTCGTCAACCTCGCTGGCTTCCTCGGGTATTTCCTTCGTGATTTCCGTGTTCACATCTTCTGTAGTCTTCTCGCCTTCCACTTTGCCACCGATAACAGGATCGGTCGAGTTCGCCGCGATGGGTTCTGAATGGAAATAAGAAGAGAATAAATTTAATATGAATTTGCGGTGATATAGAAGTGGAAGACTGTTTACGATTAATTTGTATCCAAGTCATACAGGAACAGCAGAGGGATGGAGACATCAATCAATTTTTTGCAATCGCAACAAAAAGGCGACATTTCAAGGCGTGTTTTGTTAAATCTTTTCATTGCTGTTGATTACTAACTATTTTATCAAAGCCTTAGCCCCAGATGGAAAGTGGATACGAACTTTTGCCATCAGGTGAAATCTTATTTTTTCCAAACTTTGTGAAACCCAAACCCTTTTAATGTATTTGTTGATTTTGTTATAAAATTTTTCAAACCCTTAACAATACTTACGCAATTTTTAGGCCCCGGAAAAACTTTTTTACGCCTTTTTTTCCCCAACCTTTTTTGTTTTTTTTTTTTTTTTTTCGGGTATTCTTAACTTCCTGATTTCTGAAGTTGTTAAATTACGTTCTTCTTAAGTGTTTTTTTACCTAACATATCACAGCTGTGGACTGATTATAACGCTTACCTTGCTCGGGGTCGCCGACTGGCTTGGCCAAGACACAGCTGGCCAGTAGAAGCACCACGGCGACTCGCACGCACAGTACGGACATCTGGCGGACAGAAACGACAAAAGTCGTAGTACACAATGAAAGGAAGACGGCTTGTATAAATCAGCTTATCTTGTGGGCATGTCGTCTGTTACTGATATATGTAATCGGTTATTGATTTATTGGACGTTGGCACAGACACATTGTACGTTGCTCTGTATATTATATTATCCTCTCGCCAAAACATTGCTTCATAGACGAGACCTTGATAACAATTAATGGACAAAGACAGGGTTGCGACCCTAAAGACGCCAGAAAAATTCATTTAAAATGAATTTTAAACCAGGTTTTCCTTGGTCCGTTTTTTCTTTTGAAAAATTTTAAAAAAATGTAAGATTTTATAAAAAAATATGGTTCTTCGGGACTGTTTTAATTCTTTTTGATATGAAATCATATTTTTTGGAAAAATAGGTTTATAATCAGACCGAACATAAGGAAACTTCTCAACTTTAATCAACAGTCCAGTCTTAAAATTAAAACCCGGGAATACCCCTTTTTATTAATTTTCCCTAGGCCTTTGCAAAAAATATAACTCTTTAAACACTATACCATTCTTCCCCTTATATTCAATCCCCAATCCAAAACAATAACGTTGTAAATATTTTTTTATTATAAGATGGGTTTTTTTCCCGTAAGTTAAAAACCAGTTTGGGAAGGGTGTTTTTAAAAACTCGGGCGGGTTCTTAAGATTTGAACTTTTCATAAAAAAACCAAATCTCCAAATTAGGAAAATTTCGGCAATACTTGTGGTTTAAATTTAAATTCCAAATGTACAAGTTACCGACGGGGAATTAAAAACACTTTAATGCTATTTCAACGGCGAACCCTTTTTATAAAAGGGCCCCCAAATTGAATAAGGTTTTAAAGTTTTTCAATTTGGAAATGTATTTAATTTAAATGTTTAAATTTTCCCTACAAGTATTTTTCAAAATTGCCTTATTATCTCGGATATGATTTAAAAAAAATTTTGATTTCCCCTCAAAATTTTTATTTTTCGCAAACCCCGGTTTCAAAGGTGAAACTAGCCCCCATCTATTTTAAGTAAGTAAACGGTATTATAAAGGGTTTCCCCGGGTTGATTAAAAGTTCAGAAGGTGACCTTAGATCATAAGTGTAAGAAAAAGGGTTTAATTTAATTGCAAAAGGCCCAAGGGAATAATGATGAAAGAATGGAGGTGAATGATCCGGTTTATTGTATAACGCACCTGGACATGTTGATTAAAGCGATTGTTTTCCGTGAAAGTGTTCTGTGGATGCTTCGGTGTGGCCTGATTATAAAACGACGCTGATTGTGTTAGGCGGCATCAAAGTGAATATGATTTGCCCATATCAGACGCAAGCGAGACGATAAATGTGTGAGCAGTGTCGCGTCAATTTGATATGCCATATTATTTTTATTAAAATTCATGTAACATTTGTCTTTATAATATTCATCTTACATCGTATGGTATGGGCAAGCGGGACCATCGAGCAAACTTCTGGCGATTGGAAACTGTTGGCAAATCACGCAAAATGGCCTGGCGACCCAATTTAGGGTCGCAACCCTGTCTTTGTCCATTAATTGTTATCAAGGTCTCGTCTATGAAGCAATGTTTTGGCGAGAGGATGATATAATATACAGAGCAACGTACAATGTGTCTGTGCTAACGTCCAATAAATCAATAACCGATTACATATATCAGTAACAGACGACATGCCCACAAGATAAGCTGATTTATACAACGCCGTCTTCCTTTCATTATGTACTACGACTTTTGTCGTTTCTGTCCGCCAGATGTCCGTACTGTGCGTGCGAGTCGCCGTGGTGCTTCTACTGGCCAGCTGTGTCTTGGCCAAGCCAGTCGGCGACCCCGAGCAAGGTAAGCGTTATAATCAGTCCACAGCTGTGATATGTTAGGTAAAAAACACTTAAAAAGAACGTGATTTAACAACTTCAGAGATCAGGAAGTTAAGAATATCGTAAAAAACGTAAGGTTAGAGACGCGTAAAGTATCCGCTGATTCGTAAGTATTGTTAATGTTGTGAATATGTTTATAACAAAATCTACAAATACATTGAAAGGATTGATTTCACAAAGATAGGAAAATAATAAGATTCTCACCTGATGGCAAATAGTTCGTGATCCACTTTCCATCTGGGGCTAAGGCTTTGATAAAATAGTTATGTAATGCAACAGACAATGTAACGATTTAACTAAGCACGCCTTGCAATGTCGCCTTTTTGTTGCGATTGCAATAAGTTGATTGATGTCTCCATCCCTCTGCTGTTCCTGTATGACTTGGATACAAATTAATCGTAAACAGTCTTCCACTTCTATATCACCGCAAATTCATATTGAATGATTCTCTTCTGTATTTCCATTCAGAACCCATCGCGGCGAACTCGACCGATCCTGTTATCGGTGGCAAAGTGGAAGGCGAGAAGACTACAGAAGATGTGAACACGGAAATCACGAAGGAAATACCCGAGGAAGCCAGCGAGGTTGACGAAAGCCAAGAAAAGTCAGAAGCGGTGGAGTCATTAGAGAAGAAGGAAGTTATAAACGAGGACGAACAACCAGAGGATGATGAGGCTGACAGCGATGAGGATACGGAAGTGACGGAAGACACAGAAGACGAAGAAACTATCGAAGCCACGAAAACCAGCGACAGTGAAGAGGTGAAGGAAGAGGTGATTGACGAAACGAAGGTAGAGGAAACGTCAGAGGACAAACAAACCAGCGAAAATGAAACAGAGAAAGAAAACCAGCCGGAAGTGCTGAACGAAGGAGAAACTGCCAAGGATGAGGCGGAGGCGAAGGGAGGAGAAATCGCAGACGATACGAATGTGAGCGAGGTGGACACGAAGAAAGAAGTGATGACGGATGAAACCAAGAAGGAAAACAACACAAAGGTTGAGGAAGCAGCGAAGGAAGGAGAAACCACAGAAGATATGCAACTCAAGGAAACTGTGCAGGAGAAAGAAAAGGATCTGGAGAAGGCAACGGTCGAAAACGACACTGACTTGACGCAAAACAACGAGAGTGATATCGTCAACGAGACGGCTGTAGAAGATATTAAATACCTCACAAAGCACGAAGTGTCGACCTCTGATGCGGGCGATAACGTAGAAGGAAGCGGTGAAGCGGAGAGCAGTGGGGATGCAGCCAGCGGGGAAAGCAGCGGCGACGTCAGCGGCGACGTGGACGGCAGTGGTGAGTTGGAGACGACCAGTAAGAGCAGCGGGGATCTCGCCGGGAGCAGCTTGGCGGACACCAAAGATAAACAGTGAACAAAGAGGAGCGAAAGGTGGCATGGATAGACGACGACATGTCCTGACAGACAGCATCCGAAGAGCAAACGATGATGAATGGATTGGTGACGAGAAACCGGAGCCTCTGCCGATGTTGATGATGTTACGAGGGCGATCCGAGAGTGAAGCAGACATCAGGCTGTGCGCCGCCGGGATGAGCGAACAACCACGACAAGGCCCAACGCAAAGTTTGCTCGTGCGACAAAGGCCCGAAAAATACGCAGTTTATCAAAGAAAATTGAAATGGTGCAGGGAGGAACCCCCCAATTTGTGACGAGAGTGGCGTGACGAACTAAACCGACAAGGCGTAGAAAATACTCTAAAATGAAGACAGGTGATAGAGAGGCCATTAAAAAATCGTGAACTGAAAAGAAATTGTCGTAACGAGTTGAAAGCAAAAGATGTTAGAGGAGCCGACTACCGCAAACAAGAAGAATGAAACACGCGTATCATGGAGATGTTGGAAGTTGACGCACTTGATTTAATCGAGGCAGCCCTGAAACAAGCTGACACGATCGAGCAGGCGGCCGAAATTGAAGCGAGATAGGATGAAGATCTCAATGATAATTAGGTAAGTTACAATTACTATGCTGTTGCTGTTAAAACAAATAGTTTCCAATTGTTCTTCCAAAGTTGATTAAATTAAGCAAGTGTGGGGTGTGTTTGACGGGAAAAAAAAGGAAAAAGGGGGAAAATTTACCAAAAAAAACCGGATTGAAAAAAATTTGGGGGAAAAAACCCTTTCCCCGGCCCCTTGTGCGGGGCGGGGGGGGGTTTTGGGCAATTTTCCCCCCGGGGGGGGGCCGGGGGGTTTTAGGTTTTTTGGGCCCCCCAAATTTTTTTTGGGGGGCCCCGGGGTTGCCAAAAAAAATTTTTTTTTGGGAGGGGTTTTAATTTTTGCCAAAGTTTTAAATTTTCCCCCCGGGAAAATTTTCGGCCCCTTTTTTTTTTAAAAACCTTTCCCCCGGGTTTTGGCCCCCGGGGCAAACCCAAAAAAAAGAAGGGGCGAAAAGAATCGATTTTAAAAAATTTAAATTTTAACCTTTTGGGGTTTGGGTTCCCTTTTACAACCTGAAAAAAAATGGGTTTTTTTTTGGGGTTTTAAAAAAATTTTTTTTTGTTGGGCCCCCCTTTTTTATTTTTGGGGGAAAAACCCCAAAAAATTTTGGTACTGGGGTTTTAAACCCACCTTTTTTTTGGGGCCGGGTTTTTTTTTTTGGGGGGGCCGGAAAAAAAAAAAGGGGGGAAAATTTAAACCCCGCTTTTTTTTAAACCAAAGGGGGGCCTTTTTTCCTTAAAATAACAAGGGGGGGTTTTCCCAAAATTTTGTTTGGGGTTTCCCCCCCCTTTAGAAAATTTTTTTAAAAAATTTTTTTCCAAAAAGTAAAAAAACCCCTTTTTTCCCCTTTTCCCCCCCTTTTTTTTTAAACCCTTTTTTCCCAAAAAAAATCGGTTTTTTTGTGAAAATAAAATTCCTTTTTGCAAAAAAATTTTTAATAGTGTTGCCTGTTTAAAATTTTTTTTTCCCGGTTTTGGGAAAAATTTTTTTCCCCCCTTTTTTTTTTCACCTTTTTTCCTTTTAAAAGGGAAATTTTTCCCACCCCTTAGGGTGGTTTTTCCCCTTTTGCCAGGGTCCCTTTAAAAAGGGGTTTTTTTTTAAATTTTGCGGGTTTTTTCCCCAAAAATTTTTTTTTTTTTTAAAAAAGGGGGGTGCCTTTTTCCAAATTTTTTAATTTTTTTTTTCTGGTTTGTGGTTTTGTTTTTGGGTTTTGTTTTGTTTTTTGTTTTTGTGTGCCCCTTTTTTTGTTGTTTTTATTTTTTAAAGGGCCCCCCTTTGGCTTTTGTTTTTTAAATGGGCTTTGGGTTTTTTCGGGTTTTCCAATTTTGAAAACTTTGGGTTTTTAGGGGGTGCCAAAATTTTTTTTTTAAAAAAACTTAAAAAAATTTTTTTAAAATTTGGGGGGTTTTTTTTTTCCCCGGGGCAACCCGGGAAAGAAAAAAACCCATTTTAAACCGAAAAAGGGCTGGGGGAAAAACCCCCCAAGCCCTTTTAAGCCAAACCGGGGGAAAAAAATTGCCCAATTTTTTATTTTTTTCCCCCCCGGACCCCTTTTTTTCCCCCCCCCTATTTTTTTGTTTTTTAAAATTAAAAAACTTCCAAAAATTGGTTTCCCTTTTTTTTCTTTTAATTTCCGATTTAATTTTATTTTTTTAAAATTTTTAAAAACCCAATTTTCGTTAAACTTACCCTGGGGACCTTTGAAAACCCTGGCAAAAAAATTTTTACAAATAAATTTGGGGAAAAAACCAAAAGGGAAAAAGAAAAAAGTTTTAAAAGGTTTTTGGGTTTTTGGGTTTTAAAAGTAAAAAGTTTTGTATTTGGGTGGGGGGGGCTCCCTTTTTAAACCCCCGCCAAAATTTTAAAAAAGGAAATTGTAACAAAAAACAAAAAAATTCACAAATTTCCCAGCCTTTTCTGTTTCCCCTTTCGCGGGGTTTTGGGGGGTTGTTTGGGGGTTTTGTTTTGAAAAATTTAATTTTAAAGGTTTTAAAAAAAAGGAACGGGAAAAATTTTCCCCGCCCAAAAAATAAAATTTTTGTAATGGAAATCACCCAAGACCCCG